>JAFVLL020023418.1:0-13887 GCA_021397915.2 Tor tambroides | reverse complement strand
AGATACTCTCGTATTGGTGCCTCTGTAAATCTCATAATCAACATCAGCGCCTGTCCTCTTTTGTCTCCTACTTCTCGCGTCTTTTGTTTTAACACAAAGACGCCGCGTTTTTCTAGTTCCTCTTTGTTTTGCGAAGGATTTGTTGCGTGATTCCACACAATGAGAATGCGGGGCTTGTTTTTGTCGAGCCTAAAAACCGAAACAATGTTCTGCGTTGTATTTATACGTGGAATGAAACACAAAACCGAAGCGGCGGTGGGGATTACTTATGCTGACAATAAAATACAGCACAGATCACAAGACAATTTAGCCGAACAATGAACAAAGGAACGTCTCGCTAAAGCTCGCCATCTTACTTTGTGCAAAAGAGCGCTTAAATGGTCTTAAAATTCACATCTGTACCGTATGGGAAAGACACACAGAAAGGGACCCGTGCCAAATGGGAACGTTCGACAGGGCTTAGCCGATAACTCGTCATTTGCATGGCTTTACGAGGGGAAAGCCGCTGTTTGCGTGGATATTTGAAGTGCGCAGGTCGAGAGCTGTTGTTTGTACCGCGCACCTCTTTTTTGGAAAGAGCGCATTGACTCGCTGTCAGAACAATTACCGCCATTAAACGCCGGTGACAGAAGGCGAAACGCAGTTCGACCGTGCTTTGATACGATAAGGCTCATCTCCTGCAAAAATCTCACAGCAAACGTCTGAAAACATTTCCTTCTCCATCTGAATTAAAACGTCACCTCGTTTTTTATATGTCTCCTCCAGAGCTCGAGGAACATGTTTCTTGCCAAAGTGTGTTTAAGCAAACAGAAGTGAAATACTGTATTCTGGACGCCGTACAGAAGCGCTAACAGGCATTGGAAACGTTACATTAAACGAAATAAAAAGCCTTCAATAACACCCAAAGGCTTCAGAGGAGTTATAAAAGCAAATCGCAGATTTGAATAAGCTTGCTTAATAGCCTTTAATAGACTTAAGCTAATAAAAAATGTCCTTTTGAATTAATTTTAGCCCCTGAGGTGATCTCGCTGGAAAATAAAACGCAGTCCAGTTCAGAAACATATCCTGATAATTATGGCATAAATGAATAATAAAAGCCTAAAAAGCATAGTGAGAGAGCGATACATTCGCTGCTGCTGATGCAGCTGAATTACAACACGCTGGATGAACGACTGCAGCTCAATGGGACAACTTTTCGGAAAGTTTTGAAAAAATGAACCTATTAAACACAATGCAGAAGCCAATGCAGGTGAAACCATCTGAATTTAATGTGAAATCAGATGTTTGATGAATTTAATGTGTGAAAATGTGGATATAACCCATGAAATCAGAATTGAGGACCGAGTTTTGTATATATTAATTCATGTCTAGCTGAGATATATATATTTTAATTAAAATAACAAACAAACCAACAACAAACACATGTAATATAAGCAATGATAAAATCAACAAATGTATGTATATTAATATTATGTTATTACGTGTGAGTGTGTGCTTAAACAAATTAAATATATACATTTATTTAAATTAATATTACATTAAATATGAACACATTAATGTATCGTTTTTTTTGTTTACATTAATATTTTATATATTTTACTTATATAATAGTTAAGTTACATTTACTTAAAGGTATTTTTAAATTTTTTTTTTCATTTATTTATTTATCGCAGCTAGACATTAACTAATATCTATTATCGACTAATTTGCATTATCGGCACGCTATTTTACTGTTTAATACTGTAAAGCTGCTTTGACACAATCTGTATTGTATAAAGTGCTATATGTGACCCTGGACCACAAAGCCATTAGGGTCAATTTTTTGAAATTGAGATTTATACACCATCTGAAAGCTTTCCATTGATGTATGGTTTGTTAGGATTGGACAAAATTTGGTCGAGATACAACTATTTGAAAATCTGGAATCTGAGGGTGCAAAAAAATCTAAATATTGAGAAAATCACCTTTAAAGTTGTCCAAATGAAGTTCTTAGCAATGCATATTAAATATCAAAAATGAAGTTTTGATATATTTACAGTAGGACATTTACAAAATATCTTCATGGAACATGATCTTAACCAAATTATTTTAGGCATAAAAGAAAAAGTCGATAATTTTGACCCATACAATATTTTTCTACAAATATACCCCAGCGACTTAAGACTGGTTTTGTGGTCCAGGGTCACATATAAATAAAGGTCACTTGACTTGATCCACAAATATATACATTCATATAAGTGTAAAAGCGACTGTCAGGTAACTTCACCTAAAGTCTGTAGACTGACAGAAGAGAACAAAGACAGAAGAGAGGTGTAAACACATCAGAGAGACAGCGAGAGAGAGACAGACAGGACAGAGGTGTCTCTCTATCTGCACAGCTGCTGCTGCTGATGTTTGCTGCTGTCCAGCACCTGTTTGAGAAACACTCAAAACTCAAGCAGCAAATTCAGATGAAAGCAAGAAGTGGAACAGCTTTGGAGGAGACGCGCGCGCACACACACACACACACGCGCGCACACACATGCGCACACACATGCGCACACACGCACACACACACGCACACACATGCACACACATACGCACATGCGCACACGCACACACAAAATTAACATTCAGACTGAGTCCTAATAAGTAACTATGAGAGGAAACTGCCAGAAATAAAACACAGAGTGACAGAGAGTGTGATCTGTTTACCACCTCAACACGTAACAAACTCCAAGACGTTTAATTAATCTATGTGCTATCTTTATTCTTTCCATCAGTACATTTATTCAGGAAGAAATGCACTTATCATGAATTCAAAACAGACTCTATTTTCTTTCTTAAACGTACCTGATATTACTTGAAACAACTTTTCGTAAACTAATATATGCATCTAATTGGTTAATATTACTTTTTCTTGATATTGTCTCAGTTATTACATTCTGATGAAAGATTATGAGACTTTTCATTACTTGAAATAAAATAAACATTAACTGAAATAAAACAAAACATCAAAAAACCAAGGCTCATCTCTCATTTTACTTTAAGTTGAAGTACTAAAATAACTAAAACTAGAAGACAGGCCTACTAAGAGCTACGAGGTTGTTAATCGACGGTTTATGCTTTTGTTGAAGCCATCAGGCCAAATTGTTTCAACTTGTTTTTTTTAATAATCACTTTTTACAGCAGAAATCCTAGTGAAAATCTACATTACAGGTGACTCGGCATAAAAATCTCCACCAGTCATAAATCAGAAATCTCCACCAATCATAAATCGCAACAAACGAGCACCGCCCACTCAAGTAAAGCACAGTGAATAATGTAATAGAGTCTCAAATATATCAAAATATTTGTATATATATTGTGCACTAAAGTTAAAGTTGCACTAAGATTAAATTAATTAATCTATGTGCTATCTTTATTATTTCCATCAGTATACTGTATTTATTCAGGGAGAAATTCACTCAACATTAAATCAAAGTTGACTCTAATTTCTTTCTTAAACGTACATGGCATAACTTTCTTAAACTAATATATGCATTTCTTGATAATGTTTCATAGTTATCACATTCAGATGAATGATTGTGAAATTCTTCTTTAAAATAACATCACTGACGAATCACTAACAGGACCGGGCATATGAATTAAGAGTCAATGTGGAGAGTTTCTCACGTTCAGTAATAGAGTGAATGTTATAAACAGTGTTTGTGTGTGTGTGTTTCCTCTTTCCCAGGGTCTCTAATGGCTCCTCTGCCTCCCCTGGTGGCAGTAATTATGGACCTGCGGTGGCTTTATGTGAGAGAGAGAGACGGGCAGAGCAGGTGACGTGTCTGTAACAGCTGGAGAAAGCGGCTACAGCTGCCGAGGAGTCTGGGAAACCTGCGCCGTACTGCACCGAGTGAGATCTGACACTGACCAATCAGACGCCTGCTTCGTCATGATATCATCCTCATTATGAAACAAACACCCTCCTGTCTTCTGACTGGTTACAGCTGCGTAGTACTAATATTCCATAGACCAATTATCAATATAGTTTAAATAGATCTACATTTACATTACATTGTCATTTAGCAGACGCTTTTATCCAAAGCGACTTACAAATGATGACAATAAAAGCAATCAAAACCAACAAAAGAGGAATAATATGCATGTCTCAGTTAGTAAGGTATATATATATAATATATATATATTAGGGCTGTCAACATTAATGCATTAACACATGCAATTAATTCAAAACCCTTTAAAGTGCCCCTATTATGGGTTATGAAAGGTTCATA
Organism: Tor tambroides; assembly: GCA_021397915.2. NCBI lineage: Eukaryota > Metazoa > Chordata > Actinopteri > Cypriniformes > Cyprinidae > Tor > Tor tambroides. Next base: position 9,628 of record JAFVLL020023418.1, on the reverse strand, counting down.
TTTTGGTTTTGAGAGTCCCCAACAAAAGGTTGACATGCATGCAAGGTCAAAATACACTTTCATTTTTTTATTATACGCATTTATTTTTACCTTATTTGCTCAACGACTCCCAAACGATTCGTTCAACGATTCATTCTTCCAAACCCCTCCTTTGCGTGACGCTAATCTGCGGTCGATTTCATTTAAAGCAGTGTTTGCAGTGCTGCTTTGTGTACAGCGTTACCGGGGAAACAGCTATTTTTAACGCTTCAAAAGCGGCACCTAGTGGCAAAGAATGAATTTACATTTTCATTCAGACCAACGCTTTCCCAGGTCTGCGGAGGAGCGTCTCGCTGCAGCCTACAAGATCCAGATCCAACTCCTCCCACCTTACATATACCTAAACCTATCCATATCCACCCCCTGATCCCTAAACTCACCCCATCTCCACCCCTAAACCTACCAATCTCCACCCCCTAGATGTGGATCCAACCACGCCCCCTGAATCTTGAGGACTGCAGCGAGCCCTACTTGGGTCTGCGTGCGCAACAAGTGGGCGGGCAATATGCTAATGTTTCATGTTGACGTCAACATGAAACGGCTTGGGATTGGTTTTAAAAACGACTCGTTTCAATGATTCAGAGTCGACTCTTTCTTTTGAGAGACAATAACTTTATACACGGTGCACTTTCAGATTTAAAACTTTGCAGGATGTTTTCATTCACTTAGAGCTGTGTTACACACTGCATGAAGCTCATTTTCAAAAATCCATTATAGGGGCACTTTAACGCGTTAAAATAATTTAACACAATTAACGCAAAATTACTGAAACACAATTTCTATTCTAAACCTTTTTTCCCGATTTCGCGTCTCTGTTTGCAAAACTCTGGGAAAGTTTTCAGTCCAGTGATCCAGCAAGTGATTCAGTCCAAAATAGGGCTAATGTAAAGAAAACCAGGCTGATTACATAAGAGATGGCGGAGAGAATAGATACTCATGTTGCGTTTTCAGTGAATTATTAGTTTCGCTTTAAAACACAAGCTCTATGATTGTTTCTTAAGAGCAGTGTGAAATACAGACTGAACGTAACGTCAAAACATCCCACCACTGTATGATATGCAAACTACGTATTCTCGGCTAGTTTACAAACCAGCTTCTTTTGATGTTTGAGTTTGGATGGTTGAGGATTGCAATCAAGGTAAAGACGATTGCGGTGGTACAGGAGTCGTAAGCACGTGCGAGTCTGAAAATACACTGTGTTTGAGCGCTCTTGACGCACAGATCATATGTTGTATTCACACACAGACACATTTCAGTACATTCACGTTGTTTCCACACACATTCAGGATAATGTTTTGATTTGTCTTGTGTATGTTGCTGTGTTTAGTCAGTGTGCGCAAATGTATCAACTATATGAACTTCTTATATCATTTGGTTCTTTGGTGTCCTTTTGGAGTCTCCCAAGTGTCCTTTTTTTGAAAAGATGTCTAAATTTATCTTGAAATAAGCTTGCAGAAAATACAGTTTTGTGAGAATCACCCTTCAATCTCTTGGTTTACTTTGCTGGATATAGTAAACAATAACAATGATTAAGCAAGATAAATGGTATACGCTTAATTTCATGATAAGTGTGTGATTAATCGTGATTAATCACACAAAAGGGTGCGATTAATCGCGATTAAAAAATGATAATCTATTGACAGCCCTTTTATTTATATATATATATATATATATATATATATATATATATATATATACACACTGTGTAAATGATTATATTTCAACAACAAATAGAAATTGTATAATTTAGAAGTTAATATAAAAACTGCATTGAGTGTAATTTACATATTTGCATTTTTTTTTATTTGAGTGTTGATTAGAATAGTTAAAAATAAACAGTAATTAAATTTAAGTTTAGGCTCTGTTGTTAATTGTAACCTTATAGTAGGCCTAAAAGGGCCTGTAAATCTATCTATCTATCCTGTAGGCCTGTAAAAGGGCTCCCTATAGTTTAGAGCAGAGGTAGATTTTTTATTTTATGAGGTAGATTTATAGAAAATTTGAATTCTAATTGAATTTATTTAAAGAAAAAGCAATTCGCTCAGTAAAACATTGTTTAATTAATATATATATATATATATCTGTTTAGTATTTTTCCTCCTGCTGTACTGAAACTATTCCCGAACCGTGACGTCAAAACCGAGGTACATACCAAACCGTCATGTTTGTGCACCGTTACACCCCTACTGGGACCCAAACAACACCGGTGCGTTCCCAAACTGTGCCACATTCCAAAACTTCTGCTGGCTCTGGACACTCATGGCCTGCGGAGGAGCATCTCACGGCCCTATTCTTTCACAGAACCCCCTCGGTCATGCGTTCCACTCCGTCGAGGACGGCACGCTCGGCCGGGGGCAGATGGAGGGTCTGGCATGGACCTCCAGCAGGTGGAGGGCTGGGTTCAGGAGCTTTGGCAGCGGCTCTGATTGGGGTAATCACACAGAGTGTTGTGCGCAGAATACAAAACACCTCTCTGGCTCTCAAACAGGACGCTTTACTGCTCACTAGGGATGCAACGATATCAAAATCTCATGATACGATAATATCTCGACAAATGAATGCTTGGAAAGAAATGAAAGTTTCATGCATTTTAAAGTTATATTATTTTATCTTATAATGCACTTTGAGCCCCAACCCATGTTCTTAATTAAGAACACTTAAGTCAGAAAAAAAGTCAGTGAATTGACTTGTACCCGAACTTTAAAGGGGACTCAACCCTCTTTTTATTTGTGACATACTGTCTCAGTCTAAATTGCATTCACACTAGTGTTTTAGAAGCCAAACAAATTAGAACCGAGACTTGTCACAGCACTTGCATATCATTGATCTTTCGCTGATTTTGATTGCTTCCATTGTCCTCATTTGTAAGTCGCTTTGGATAACACCGTCTGCTAAATGACTAAATGTACATGTAATAATAACAACAATGACAGTAATAGCACAATAGCTGTGTAAACTAAATGAAAATGAATATTTAATACTAGGTATTTTATTTTTGCTTTACACTACAGTAGAGAAAATTACAATACTTATTACAATACAACTGTATTACAATACAATACTATCTTAGAGATATTTTGAATTTGGACTGCATTTAAACCGCTAGCTGTCAGCAATTCATGCTGCACTTTTAAGCTTTTATTTTGACGGAAAGGGCAATAGAGCTTTTATTTTGAAGGAAATCTCCAGCGTCAGTAAAAACAGGCTTACAAAAACATGTCTTACTACAAATCTAGTGAAATGCTGTTAAAAACAGACTTGATGAAGGGATTAAGCCATATTGTGCTTTCGGTTTTAGTTCGATTGACAGATACTGTGCCAAAGCATAATGGCCCAAAATACAACTTTAAAGACCTTTTATGTTAGAATAAGAAGGTTAAAAACTACACTTTTTCCATATCGTTTCATATCGTCATGTGATATCAAGACAGTTTTGCTATCGCGATACCACGATAACACTGTTACATCCCTGCTCACACATCGCTCTTTCAGCGCTCAGCAGATTTAATGGAGATCTCAGTTATGTTTCACTGGAGACTCAACTTTATTTCGCCTAAAAGACACATGAACTCAAACTCAGTTCATGTTCCTCGCCTTCTTGTGAAAGATGCATCATGGACATTGTTAATAATTTGTCTTCATGATCAAAACGTAATAACTAACATCATCAATACTTCTTTTTTAACAATTTAACCTCACTTGATCTAGTAGAAACAATCGAGATCTCATTTGTGATCTGTCGATGATTTTGTAAATATTTACAGTAAGATCCCATAACGATATAATGAGAAATATATTTACAGTATTTATTCATCTTTCTTAACATTGGTTATCATTGTTATTCAATGTCCATTTAATAGTATTAAGAGATAAAACTTTTGATTTTAATGTTAGTAAATTAACAACATTAATTATGGTTTAGAAGTAGTCTGTTTATGCACTGTAAAAATGATTTTTGTAATTCATTAATATTAAAGTTGACTCATTTTAAAATATCCCATTAAATAATTTTGTAATATAATACTTTAAATGATTTTAAAAGTAAATTTACAAACATTAAATCATTTTAATTTTTTAAGTTAATTTTTAAATAATTGCAACAAAAAATATATATGTATATGTATGTGTATACATGTACACACATATATATATATATATATATATAATTTGTTGCAATTATTTAAAAATCAACTTAAAAAATTTAAATGATTTAATGTATGTAAATTTACTTTTAAAAAGTATTATAAAAAATATTATAGGTCCCAACAGGTCTGTTAAATAATATTAACAGATACAAATTTTGATTTGTATAATAATAAATAAAATATTATATTGCACCATGTTTTACAAGAAAATACTATTTTATTTAGGATTTTTAGGATCTATTTATTTAATTCATTTAATTCAATGGCATTTATTTGGCAATTATTTTTGAAATTTACTAGCCATTTCTGAGAGAAAACAAACAAAAAAAAATCTGTTAAAAAGTAAATCCTACACCAATTTTTTTTTGTGTGTTAATTAGTTAACTAATGTTAACAAATGGAACATTTCTGTCCTTCTATTCTCATGTTTTGGCCTTGACACGCGATTGAAAGTCGGTCTCCTGTCAGCGCGTCTCAAACGTCGGCCGCTTCACACACCTGAGACGTGACTCGAGCGAGACATCTGGATTGCTGGGAAGTACATGCGTGTGTGTGATTGTGTTGTATTCCTGCGTGTCACGTTGACAGGCGTTCAAAGGTGTAAATCTCTGTGTTCCCTGCAGAAACTGAACAACTTCATGAAACGTGTGGAGACGCTCTTCAATAACAACATCTCAAGATCTTACAGCTGTCCTCAACTCCAGGAACGTTCTAGGATCAATCCAACCTGAGCTTCACTGAAAGCACGCTGATGATTCCCACTCAACAAAGGAAAATCACAATTACAGTGATTTTTACACTTGCACATTTAATACATACATTTTGAATATATACACTTATAATAACTTGAATATATACCTTTTTATTTTAAACGTGCAAATAATAACTTTAAATAAAAATGTACACACATATATAACTGTAGCAAATTGTATTTTTTTGTAATAAATTATTGGAAAAAAATAATTTATTGTTAAAAATGATCAAATAAAGTAAAAAAGTTATTTTATATTTTAAAATATTATAAATAACATTTTTAAAAATACGTTTTTGATTATTAAAAAACTAAATTTAACAAAATAATTGTAGTTATGATTAAAAGTTATTTAGTAAATTTACAATTATTTAGTTAAATGTAGTTTATATATATGTAAATATATATTTAAATCATAACAAATATTTTTATTTATTATTTTAAATATTTTAAATAATTACTATACACACACACATTTTACAAACAAATAGTTTTTAATTACTAAAAGCAACTGAACTAAATTTCAGTTGTAAATTAAAATGATTTTTTTAATAAAATTGCCATCAATCACTGAATCAGCAGTGAGATTGAAACTACACTTTGACTGTAAAAACAGTAAAATGAACATAAGATTTATTAGAAATAAAACAGATCTTTAATGAAATCCATAAATGTTTTTGGCTGTTTTACAATATCAATAATTTTGCACATTATGGGCCTCAATCATGAAGGTAGATAGACAGAATCATGAAGGGCCTCAATACTTCCACCATAAATAATTGATAAAAACATCTTTTTTTTTTTTTGTTGCATTCTAAGTAAACTCATTTTGTGTGGTAATCGACAGCAAGCCGCAGATTCTGTGAGCAGGTTTGAGCATTTAACCCAGAATAATGTTCAGGTCAAACCCGTCGTGAAACTGACCGCTATTCACCCGCTCCTGTCCGATATAAGCGCTTCTGACAGCAGCCGCTCGAGGGCCGCCGAGGATGCTGGGTAATTCTGCGAGTCACACGGGTCAGCGTCTCCAGGCGAATCGTTCGCGCGGCGCCTCGCGATCCTTCATACAGCCGCCCGCAGTTAGCGCTTACAGCTAAAATCTGCTTCCAGAACAATCCATTACAGCTGACAAGTTAAATGTTCCATGCGACACCATATGGCATCAGAGCAGGATACTTCATACAGGAGCGAACCCACAGAATGCATCACAATTAAGGTGTTTGGCTGCAGTCGGGATACTGTCTCCAATCCCGCATCACTTCCTCCAGCTTCCGTCTTCTTCCTCTCATCCTCACACACTTATTTGTTCGTTTGTTTGCTTAATTGATCGTCCTGCCTGATGTACAGCGCAACAAAATCCACAGAACACACAGAACACACAGCATCCGCAAAAGCAGTTACTGTTACTGTGATAAAAACAAGCACCGGCACAAAAAAAAACATTAAAATGACGGATTCTTCAACTTCTAACTTTGTTTCTTGTACAAAAAATGAGACAGAATTGCGGCCAATCAGAATACATTACATGTATAATATATAGCTGTTTGGGCCAATGAGATTTCACTGTGGGCGGAGCTACAGAGTGTGAAACGAGATAAATAGAAACCAAGCAAAATGTCCTGACATTTTTTTACTTGTTGCAACACTATTTGAAGGTGATATTGAAATAAAAAAATGAATAAATAAAATAATTAGTAGGTATTTAAAAATTTTAGATTGTATAAATGAAAGTATAAATGAAATAAAATTATTATATGCTTATTGTAAAAAATATATTCTATAAATTGAAGTATATAATATAATATGATATATGATATATAATATAATATAATATAATATAAGTTTTTAATTTTTTCTGCCCTGAAATAATAACATCACAAAAATAAATAAATAAATAAACAAACATCTATCTGTATGTCCATGAGCTATCATCCATCCATCCATCTATCTATCTATCTATCTATCTATCTATCTATCTATCTATCTATCTATCTATCTATCCATCTATCCATCTATCCATCCATCTATCTATCTATCCATCTATCCATCCATCTATCTATCTATCCATCTATCCATCTATCCATCATCTATCTATCTATCTATCTGTCTATCTGTCTATCCATCTATCCATCTATCTATCTATCTATCCATCGATCTATCTATCTATCCATCTATCCATCTATCCATCCATCTATCCATCTATCCATCATCTATCCATCTATCTATCTATCCATCTATCCATCTATCTATCCATCCATCCATCCATCCATCCATCCATCCATCCATCCATCCATCTATCTATCTATCTATCTATCTATCTATCCAACTGTCTATCTATCTATCTATCTATCTATCTATCTATCTATCTATCTATCTGTCTATCCATCCATCCATCTATCTATCTATCTATCTATCTATCTATCTATCTATCCATCCATCCATCCATCCATCCATCCATCATAAATAATAAGAAATATTTTCCTTTGTATGTTGTGTTTGAGTTTTAGTCTGCATGCGTTTCTCAATCCCAACCTACTGCTTTCTGTCTTCGCCTGATGCCACTTGTACACATTTAATTAATTTCTCTAGAGTAATTCTATTATAACTCTGCAATAACTTCGTTCTCTGACAGCGAGCAGCATATTTTTGCTTGTTGTAAGCCTGCCAGAGAGACAGTCCAATAAATAATTAAAATAATCTTTCTGTGCAGTAAACCCTGTCATATCTTCATCTGCTGCGCGTTTCTGTCTGTTTTACTGAATCACAGTCATATGATAAAGCTGTGAGATCTCAGGTCTGTCTGATATACTGCATGTCAGATTTCCTACAAAACATCTGAGATATTACAGCAAACAGCATCATTTACTTCATTAAAAATATCTGTCTTGAGAATGATGTTAAAATAATATATTGAAATAATATAGTCTTTACCTTATATCATAATACAAAAATACAATATTAAAATAATATTACACAAATCTTAACATTATAACATCTAATCAAATTCCAGAAAAGGAGTGAATGAAAAGCAACAGATTTTTTTTTTTTTTTTTTTTTTTGCTAAAGCTTTAGTAAGTTTTCTTTGTGTCTTTTTCAAAGTATATGTAGATTTTATAGGTTTTTATATTTATAGTTTTTTAAAAATATTATTTTGGTTATTTTAGAACATTAAGTCACTAAAATTAAATAAAAATACTTTTTTGTAATATTTTATTTTAGTTTACAATTATTCTATTTTATTTATTTATTTATTTTACTATAATTTTAGTCTTTTAAAAGTTTTAGAATTTTTATATTTTCCATTTTTATTTTAAGTTATAGTAATTTTGTTGTGTGATTTGTCTTTTTTAAATAAAAATAAAATATATTTTGTAATATTTAATTTCATTTCAGCTGATGCTTATTTTAATTCAAGCAGCATTTTTTATAGTTTTTAAATTTGGTTTATTTAACTATAACAACCCTGAATCTAAAAAATAATCAAACAAACAAACAAAAAAAAAACCCTCACAATCTCACTAATTAAAAAAAGCACAACAATATATATATATATATATATGTGTGTAATTTTACACAGAAAACAATGGTTGTGCTTGTATGAGCAAACCTCACCACCATGATGCTAAATGCCTGAAAACTGTCCTAAAGTGTGTCTAAATCTAATCCAGCACTATTGTGCTTTATATACGACTCTAGATGTGGGATTTTTGCTGTTCATCGTCTTAGATCAGCTTTCTGGGAATCAGCGCATCTCGCTCAGACGGATCATTCTGTGTCTGTATCGACACCTGAGAAGCTTTGACTCAGACCACACACTAAATTAAACACCTGAAAGACTGATATAATGAAAGAGGATGAGAAAACCTGTATTAAACAAATCAAGGGCATAGAATATAATGAGCCTCACACCTCCGCTCAGCACCAGGGGCTTGTGGGTAAAAACAGCCACTGAACAGCTGGAGAAAGATAATGAGACGCAGAAAGCAACCTACTTCCTGTTTGACGATTTTACACGACACGCGCGGCTCTCTGAAAATGAGACGTTTAACAGGGTTTCAAGGTCGAACACTTGATCACACGTCTTGACATCCCGAAAGGCCCTCGTTTTACCCTGGTGAGGGGGGAGGTCAAAGGTCGCGGCCCTTCTCTTGTCCAGTCGGCGCGGGTTAATGCGACGGCAGAAGGGTCATCGTTCAAAAGAGCCGCGTGTCAGTCCGCTGTGGCAGAGCTGCTGCTGCGGCGGCCATCTTGGCTCAAAGCTGGCACCGGCCGCACACGCTCAGAGCAGAAACATGATTAACACCAGCGTGAACTGAGAGATTTAAGAGTAATGAAAGCAGATCTTATATTTACATGCTCTGAGGTCCAGAGGACGTGATTCACACACCAACTGCACGAAGAGCAGCACAAACACACAAACATTCAGATCCTCAAAACATCCACAGTCAACTTGTAGCTATATAAGAACTGAAGTAAATATAGCAAAACAAAGACATTAAACTGTAGCTTTAGAGTTTATACATCAAGAGAGTCTGAGAGTGACTCACAATCTGATGTATTATTAGAGTCAAAACCACACACACACACACATTTCAAGAGGAAACATCTGCTACACACACACACACACACAGATACACACACATGCACACACACACACACACACACACACACACACACACACACTCATAGACAC
>JAFVLL020023416.1:0-10041 GCA_021397915.2 Tor tambroides | reverse complement strand
TCTGAACTGTTTACTTTCATTTTAGACATAACCAACTGAGTCTATATGTAAACCTTGTGTGTTTTGACAGTATTAGCGCAAAAGATAACTTAGTCAGTGTCCTGTCTACCGCTGTATGTAGTTTTGTACGGAGGCGCCAGAATGTGCGCTGTAGCACGATACTATGATATTTCTTCAAAAGCAGATCGTGGAGACATTTTTATCGTCCACGATCAAAAATCGTCATATCGCACACCCCTACTTGAAACCCCCAAGAAATTATCAAAATGATTTTTAATTCAGAAACTGTAACTTATTTCATTTTAGAATAGGTGTATCCAAGTCACTGACTGCATGAATTCCTTTTTAAATGAACAAAACATGATCACCATTGATCTGCATATCTCAAAAACGTAAAAAATTAGTTTTTCATTTTAAGTCAGTACAACTAATCCTTAAGCACAGCAGCCATTCCCAAACCAGCTAGTCTAGTATCTGTATTTGCATGTACTGTGATGTTAATCAGCCAGACATATGGTGATATACAGCAACGGGTAAACACTACCCAACACTGTATTTACAAAAACACCAGCAAAGTCATGAGGAACTTTTAAAAAGCAGTTCATGATCAGCTCTTGGCTCCAGACGGCGGAGCTGGCAGCGGTAATTTTGTGTGTGTGAGTGAAGCGTGTTTGATGTTTATCTGTAGGAATGGAGTGGACCTTTGGGAGGGTCATTAGCCTGTTTACTCTCCAGGGATTGAACAGAGAGGTCAGGCAGAGGGGACAGACTGTAAAAATGGAACCAACGGCTAACCTAAACGATCTTCTCTTCCTATGATAAGCCTTTCTGTATCATACTGATTTATGGCCCCCTAAAACACCTTTAAACTACCACTGGTCTGTGGCGATTACATGTTCTGCGACTCTGCCTTCTCTGACATGGAAATGGACATTCACGAAAAGCGTATCACTGCAAAGGCAAGCAAAAAGCAAAAAATGAGAAAGAACTTTGTCATGAGGGCCTTTAGAGTACCAACTTGGTATGCACTTTAGTCAGGTCAGACAGAACATTTAATCTGGTGCCAAAGCAGACAAGCGATAGCCGTACAGTCTGTTCAATAGGTTGTACTGTTGTGTACTTTGGTGTCGGTCATTAAGTCAACAAAACAGGACAAAAAACATGGATTGCGAAAATTAGGCATGACCCAAGTCAGAATCAATGTTGCCCTATTTATTAACTTAAATACACACTCAAGGTCTTAGTGTACACATTATTACTGTACACATTACAATTAAAATTGTCATTGCAATCTTTTCTTTCTTTTTGTTAATGCAGCTGGCTCCATCTCTTGAACAACTTCCCTTTCAGATGATGTCACCAAGCCCTCTTACTTTTCCACACCTACCTCCAACAATCTGGCTCCATTCTAATACGTAACACTCACTTTTCAATATCCAATCAATTCATGATGGATAAAATCAAGTCCTGTTTTTTTTTTTTAATCTTCACATCATGGAAGCACAAAGGCTTGCAAATGCCATATTCTGTTGACTTTAGGACAGAACAACCCATTCAATCAACTACACATCCTCATTTTCTGACGCCTTTCCTAACTGTCTGCATTTAAATGTCTCTACTTCAAAATGATTTCTTTAGTATGAAATCCCTCTTCTTCACTGCCTTTTTGCATCTTTCAAAAGACATTTTTCACAAATGTTCCTTTATTAGCCACTCCTCTTATACTGGATGACAAATCCTTCCTGAATGATGTAATAATCAAGCACATTTCCTGCTTTCGAAACAAGATTATCATAATTACTCCCTACTCAAGGAAGCGTGTAACGCAGGAGGCCTGTTCTTACCTTAACTGAGATTGTAGCTTAGCCCCTTTGGAGACAAAGTCCTCCCAGGCAGGATAGCTCGCCTACAGAACAAACAATGAGAGAGAAGAAGAGAGGGTTAGTCAGGGCAAACCAGAGTAAATCATTACACTTTACTCACAGCTCATGTGGTGCTCATCATTAAAATGTATTTGCCGAAAATACAATTCGTAATTATCGACTACAATCATAAAATTCCATAAAGTATTCAAGGCAGGATTATGCACTGAAGATTAATATTTAGAGTTGCTGGTTTACTAAAATTCTTTTTAAAATGTTTATGAGGAAGTGCATGAGGATGAATATAATAAGACAATGCTGCAATCACATGATAGGAAGTTGTTGTTGGTGTACATTGTGTTTACACCAAAAACAGCCTAGGCAACGCAAGTCTTCACAAGGTGACTGATAAACTTGGACAAACACACAAACAAGAAGCAACAATGACAAATAATGCAGCAATTATAACAGGTTGTCACATCCAACAACTTTGCTGACTGTCAGGTTGTGTGACAAATGCTAAAGAGTTTAATTACTAGATTAATCACAAATACTAATAAATAGAGGTACAGAATGTATCATTCAACTGAATGTCATGTAAACCAGGAGACATTTCCAAACGTTAAATCACGTAGTCACTCAACAATCTGTCATTTCACAGCATCACAGACTAGCATGAATCAGAATGTGTTCTGTTGTGTTTTGTTTTCTCAGTAGTTTCTGTGATCACAGTATGACTAAGATTGTTTCTTTGCCCCAATGTTTATTATATCTAATCCAAATCAAGCTAATTCTATTTGCAATAACGGGTATCAGTAACAGGCTGATCCCGCTTACAGAAAAATCTCATAAAATGCTAACTGGTCTATTTTCACAAGTAGGACACATATAAATACTTTAGCAGCTAAAAAAATGCACTTATAAATTGAACCGGTGAAATGTTATCCACTGCATGATGTTTCAGTTTATTTGATTTGAATCCAATAGTGAACCGCGTGACAAAGACAGGGTTCAAAAATGTGAAAAATCTCTATTACTGCAGATATTACTACATGTCGGCCCAAGATTTACTAATTTGATTAAATTCTAAATTTCACTAACAATATTCAGTAAAAAAATTATAAATTAGAGTTATGTAACATTTTGCCCCTTTAAATGCCTTTAATGCAGTTAGCTTCTTTCAATTAAGCAAACTAAGCTTTTCTATAACACTGCATTTTAATGAATTGACATAAACAGGATCATTATTTTGGGGTGGACTTTATTCTTTAGCCTCAATACATCCCTGAAATAGGAACTACAGTCTGATTTGAATAAAATCTGTGTAATTGTGTGCATTTCTTTCCTCTACAGATGAAAAATTCTTTCAGCTAATCACTAAAAATACACATACCTGGAAAGGCTTCATAAGGAGGTCATAAAATGTAATGGCCCTGACATGGTTTAGAGTCTACTGTCTTGTAGGCGTCGGCCAGATCTCTCAGTAATTAAAGTACATGATCAGTGAAACAACTCTTCCAGAACTGATTTTAAATGTGATGATAGAAGACAAAAACCTAGTAGATACGATAGCATATAGACTGCTGTTTGTTTTACAGTTTTATATTTATTCAGCAAGGACACATTAAATAGATCAAAAGTGACAGTAAAAACATTTTTAACATTACAAAAGATTTTTATTTCAGATAAACACTGTTCTTTTTGTCAAAGAATTCTGAAAAAAGCTTCAGAGTTTCCTCAAAAATATGAAGCAGTGCAACTGTGTTCTACATGTTTCTTGAGCATCAAATCAGCATATTAGAATGATTTCTGAAGAATCATGTGACTCTGCAGACTGGAGTAATGATGCTGAAAATTCAGCTTTGTCATAAATTGTAATAATATTTTAATATGAACTAACTGAAGCAAACAAATTTTATTTTCTTTTTTGTGTGTGTTTTTGTTAAATAGTATTGAGAATTGAGTCTAGCTGAAATGTATTACCTACATAAACCATAAAATCTTTCAAGTCTACTTTCAGACAAAGTAGATATAGACAAAGCACTACTTTCAACATATTTAAAATAAGCAAATTTAAAACAAACAAAAAAATAATCTTGGGTACATAGGTAACACTTTTTTTTTTTTAAATCGTTGGCAATACTAAATAAATGTAATAAGTAAAGATAAATTAAGGCATTTAAACTAATGCTAAAACACTGCAAACAGTGTGCTAATGCTAACACAATACAAACACAATTTTATGACAATTTAGGTCTAGGTCAATGTCTTACACACTCAAACCATGATCTTTCTTGTCACCAGCAAAGAACTTTTAGTGTATAATATAAGTATGCAAATTGGTGCGCAGCCTAAATTTTACTAGCTCCTTCCGGTGGCCATAATTACAGCACGAAAGGTTATCACTAAGTGTGCATCTCATAGGAAACTAGTGACCATGATTTGTACACACGCCTCCAGGGCTTTCCTGAGTCTGTCAGAAACTTAAAAGAACAATCCACCCACAAGAACCCTCCTACCAAATCGGTCCTGTGAAGCATTTCCTTTTCAAACTCTCAGTTCTTTCTCCCTCGGCTCTCAGAAGAGGACCACTCCTGTGAAGTAACCCCCCAGAGCTTTGCTTTCAACCGCATGAAAGAAATATATTATCAGTTCCTGTCTTCGATCCTTCTCATCTTCGCCTGTTGCTGTGGTAAAGAGGTGGTGACACAGAGCGGAGGACGAGGAGAGGACAGAAAACCTGTCGGTCCACTGTATCAAGTGACAAAACAGACACATGTATAGCATGCCTGGCAGAGGTTGCAATGAGGATCGACCACTGAATTTCAAATATAAAAATGGCGTCCCCCGCAGATGGTTTCTTTGATTAATAATAAATGTTTTCAAAAACATCTCCCCCTCTCTTAACAAGGACTCAAGGGGGACATCGCATAGTACTGTAAATCAACAGCACCCTAATGATCCACATACTGAGCTATAAAAGGCGATCCCACAAAAACACATCAGCTGTGACAAAAATAAGAAATAACTGTAATGCATCTGCAAAACCTGACTACGCTTTTCATCTGTATCCTCATACGGATAAGAGATAGAAGAGTAACTGTAAAAACTATTAATGTATGAAAATACTATAATAAAAATTATTAATAATAAATATTAGTATGATCATGTAAAATAAGTGTTTTTGTGAAATTTTTGTATGAGTGTATATATGACTATAGTATATTCAGTCATGACAAAAATATTTGCACACTTAAGCCAGGGCTTGATGCTTACCTTTTCCCCAAGGAGCACATGTGCTCCTAAGTCAAAAAATTTAGGGGCGCAATGCAAGTTTTTCAAATTAGGTGTTTTAGCTTAATAAGGGGATACAAAGAGACATTTACAAGCACAATTATTTAATTTATCAGAATACAGAAAGTACACAAGGTTTTTAAATAATTTTACTTCAGACACTATTTAATAGGCTAATTATGTAATTAGTTATAATCCTATTAAACTGTGTCGGTATAAAATTTTCACAATAATCATTAAAGCTTTTGTCACGGTATATGTTTTTGTTTTTAAATCACAATATATAATTTCTAAGTGAAAAAAAGTGTTGTCCTCCTAACAGGTTAAATAACTTTATTAAAGATAATTGACTAAAAGACTTTTATTAAAAATACATAAAAATATAAAGTAAACAAGTGTTTCAAGATTAGAGTGCAAAAGATTGTTCAAATTAACGAAAGAACAATAGGTAACACTTTACAATAAGGTCCCATTTGTTAACATTAGTTAAAGCAGGTTAACATTAACTAAAAATGTGCAATAGCTAATTGTTGCAGTAGTTAATATTCTTTGTTAATGTTGATTAATAAAAAATACAACTATGTTAGTTAATGTTAGCTCCATTGAATTATATTAAGACAACTTTTGATTTTATAATGTATTATTAAAAGTTGAAATTAACATAGCATTATTAATAAATGCAGTCATTGTTTTTTTCATGTTAACTAATGGAACTTGTGTTACTGAACAATAATAACGAATCAGTCGTTGATATATAGATAGGTCCACTGTTCTCTGTTATAGATCAGTTAGATGGGCCATGTTTTAGGTTAGAAAAAATGTTTGAAAATAAATAGCTCATTAAGTCTTTAAGTAAGAATTATTTGATGCTATTGTGAAGACTAAAGCGAATATAAATATCTAAATGACTGTGAGTGTGAAACATTATTTACACAGTTTTAGGAAAGTAGCGCAGCTGCTTTGTTTACTGGGTTACCGGGGTAACGGCAGCGTCAGCGCCCTCTAGTAGTGGCGAATGTGCGTCATTCAGCGCGTCTTCACTTTAACTCGCTCCGCTTTTCTTCTCATCTGTGCTCATTTAAATTAAACCGTTGCCTTTTTAAAGTTCTGTAATCATATGAGGCTGCATCGCAATTTTTCCATAAATAAACAGAATAAATTAATACGTTTGTTATAGGCTACTGTTTAAGTTAGGCTGTTTTGTATTTTGTTTTGTATTCGCACTTGTGCTCCTAAATACATTTTCCAGTTCGCACACATCTATTTTTAGTCGCAAATGCGAGTGAAATGCTCGCACTGTCGAGCCCTGACTTAAGCTGCAATTAAAAACGTATACATCATTGTATTTACAAAATACACTGTACAAAGTGATTTTTTTCCTTATTGTAAATAAAACAGATTATTGGAGAACATTTTACCCATTTGAAAACTAATACTTGTTAGTATTAGTAGTAGTTAGGGATGGGGAAAAAAATTGATTCACATATGAATCACGATTCAGTCTTCTAGCAATTTGCACCGATTCACAAATTTCTAAAATCGATTTTCTAGTTTAACTTAAATTTAACTAAATTTTAATGACACTGAATTAAAAAACAAAACAAAAAGAAACATGCCAATTAATAACCACACTTTTATTGAAAGTACAACCCTTGGCAACAGAATCGCCATTGGCTAGTAAACTTTTTAGTTTACTCGCCAGACTAATATTAAATATACTACACATAAGTACACTTAACATCAGTCAGTCAAGCATTATAATATAATTACGCATTATATGATGATAGAACTTTAGCAATTAGAATAACCATGTATGAATGCATATTTGTCATTTTAACTGAACTTAGGACTGGTGGTGGTGCTTAAGATATTGTCATTTAGAGTTTCAATAAAAAAAGGGGGAAAAAACTAAAAATAATACTGATAACAATACTACTACGAATTCTACTACTAATACCAATAAAAATGCTCTAAGGATTAATGAGCTCCTGCTGCTATGCAATATCGCATTTAAAATCGAATGCGATTCATCTGCAATTTTGAACGCGATATTGCGTAGCTTGTCAGCGAACTACGGCTCTGTGTATTAAATGCCGCTCCATCTGAAAGCATGTGAAGGAGATCAACTACTAATCTCAGAACCGGCTTTACTGACTAGATGCGCATGATCATCGCATTAGATTATTTGTACAGCCCTAGTGATCACGAATCTCGAAAATGAAAGTAAAAAGCGAGCATGCATTCAAAAGCAATTTCAATGTTCCACGTAATAAAGGCTCCCTGATGCCTGCAATTTAAATACAGTAAAGTTACCCAACAATATAATTGCGAGAGAAAGCACTGAAATTTTTTTTCCTCCAATCTCGTATTTATTCAACCCTATATAAATACGCAAATCCTACTACGATTACAGTGACTTTCTTGTCAACTAATTTAAAAATTAAAAGTCTTCCAAACTCATACCTGTATATTTCTTAGCCATAACATGAATATTATTGAGGCTTATTGACAATAGACTTCACACATCCACTTAAAGGCATAGTTCACATAGAAGACATGCATATTGAGGTCTTACGAAACAAAATGACCAACCTGTGCAAGAAGCTGAAAGTTTTTTACAACACCCGTAATCCACAGCTTTAGGCAAACGGTCCTGAGCTTAAAAGAGTTTGGAGCTCAAGATTTTCATTCACATAGGTCTTATATTGTTTTTTTGCACTAACCAATCATTTTACTACAAAAGACCTCAATATATCATCAGGAGCCAGTGGTATTCATTTTGTTTCCTGTACCTACTTTTTGACTCTCAAAGCGATGGAACCCTTTGTGTTGCATTTTATGAACCACAAAGGACAATGGATGCAGTTAAAAACATCTTTATTGTTCTACTGAAGAAAGAAAGTCATCTTGGATGGCCTGAGGATGAGTAAATTAATTTTCATTTTTGGGTGAACTATTCCTTTAAAATCACTGATATCAGTTGGCTAAAATTTATCACAAAAATGGCTCAGAAAAGTGAAGTTAGTGCTGTGAAAATTTTAGAGGAGAGAATATTTGCTTTGATATTTTCTCATCTAAACCATGACATGCAGACATTTTTAAGTGTTACTCAAGTGTTTAATACTCCGATGGGCCACCCTACTCTTTAATATATCATAATCAGCCACAGAAAAACCCAAATAGGTTAACCACTACTGAGTATCATAAAGCACTCCAAACTGCCTGAGTCATCAAGTCTCTCATTAGCACAAGCTTTGCATGTGTGTAATAGGCACCTGTGCGTGCATACGAGGGTGTGTCTGCTTTAGCTGGCAGAAAGGATGCATCCAGTGTGTGTGTGTGTGTGTGTGTGTGTGTGTGTGTGTGTGTGCGCACGTGTACCAGATGCACGAGCGTCCGGCCAGTCTTAAACAGGTTGCATTTCAGAGGTGATTCACAGGCAGGCCTGTGCACGGAACATGCAGTTTTTACACATGACAGATGGATGGATTGTGGGATGGTGGAGAGGGGGAAGGGGGATGTCCTGAAGCAGGAATGTGCAAAGGCAGGCAGCTCCTCAGCTGTAGACTGGCGTCATCCCAAACAGGGAGGACAGAAATAATTAGTTTCTCCAATATATCTCAAGTGGCCTCAAGCAGCCTGGCTGATGTCAACGAAAAGTGTCGAGGCCTTTTAATGATCAGTGTCCAGCCGCTGGCCGCTTGAGGGGGAGGGACACGAAAAGGCTGCAAAACAGTAGTTGCTATGACGCTATGGTTACTTAATATCTCTTAAGTCAGTTTAGATGTAAATCTAAGGGATTTTTCACCTGTTTTATCATCAGGCAAAATGTGAAATCACAAATAAGACTGCATTTCTCCACAATAAGCTGTATGATTTGAAGTATCAATCTTGTCTGAAGCATATGAAACAAGTTTTGGGTGGAAAATATTGCTAATTAGCTTACTATTTGTTATAAGTCACTATATTCAAGACAATGCAACTGAAACTGCACACTTTGCTTAAGTTTTGTCCAGCGCATCAACTATGCTTATTTAGGCTACTTGCTATTTACAATAACTGAACTGTAAGAAAATGATATGAATGCGCACATTTAAAAAACAAACACAACGATCTACAGATTTGACAATATAGTGGAGAAATACTTCAGTATATTATTGTTTCTGCGCTAGGGCTGGGTATCGAGTTCGATACTTTTTAGGCACCGACCGAATTGCCTCGATATCACCGAGTATCGGAAAACGTCTTGTTAGGTACCAAATTTCGATACCTAAGGGGTTAATCTCATCAGCGTCAGTGAGCCAATAAGCCTGCAGCACTGGGTGTGTTCGACTAGAAGCGTCGCGGCGCAGATTGATCAGTGTTTGACATCCGTGAGAGCGATTCAATATCATACAGAGCAGTCTGCGCGCTACACACAGACTGAAGTGCGCGTGACGCTCGCGGTGATTTCAGCGTCTGCCGTCTCACTAAATGAGGACATAAACACATGAACAACATCTCCAGAACTTCTCTGAGCGTCACTTCATGAGCATTTTACCGTTTGATTTGAGTAAAACTAGCTTCATATCATATACACACAGAACTGTAAAGGTATTCACGGCAACTCGTCAAAATAAAAGTTCGGTTTAACTTGTTCAGCAGAATCCACATACTGCTGCTACTACTAGGCTACTATTAAAATTATTAAAACTTTTTTTTTTTTTTTTTAGTAATAATCACACAACATTTCTTCCATGTTTTAATTTTAATAGTAAACCCCATTTGTTCGCCAAAATAAATAAATAAACTTTGATTTTCAATAATTTAAAGATAAATGAAATTAATGTTTTATGCCTTCATTTGAAAACCAGATACAGAACACAGAATTTCTGAGGAAAAATAA
>JAFVLL020023414.1:0-16619 GCA_021397915.2 Tor tambroides | reverse complement strand
CTGATTTGTTATTATGTTCAAAGTGTGTATATCTTAGACATTGTTTTTGAAATTCTATCCATTTATTTATAATATCTTCATAATCATCTTTTGTTTTATTAATCTCCTTTAGGGTCTGTTCATCAGGATTACGAGAGTATATATTGTGTAATGTATGTATTTTATTTTCTAAGTCTTTTTCTAGTTTTTGTTCTTTTTTGTGTTTATGTGTAGAATATGATATAATTTTTCCTCTTAATACAGCTTTAGCTGTCTCCCAAAGAGTTGCTGCAGAAGTGCCTGGTATGTTATTTGTTTCCATGAAAAATGCCCATTCTTTTTTAAAGTATTCATTAAAGTCTTTGTCTTTGAGTAGTGATATATTCATCCTCCATCTAAATGATTTTTTTGTAATCTCTATATTATTGATAGTTATAGTGACTGGAGCATGATCAGATATGATGATAGGATTAATTGTTGTATTTAAAATGTCTGGAGTGAGCGAATTGCTTGTTAGAAAATAATCAATACGTGAAAATGATTTATGAACTGCTGAGAAATAAGTGTATTCTCTTGAATTCAGGTTTGTGAGTGGAAGCAAATGTTTTGCAGGAGACTTCCAAGTTTGTCAGGGAAAAGCAATAGTTTTGAGGGAGCATGCAAAAGCATTGAAATACAATTTTTCCTCATCTTTTAATCCTTTCCTTACAGGCTCCATAAAAAAAGCCTGTGTGGTCAAATGAAATGCACTCATATTAAACTTAAAAATGCATTTTTTACAATGTTGCTTCTCAAGTGAATTTCTCTTGTTTCAAGGATTTTTAGATACTTTAGATAGGAAAATAAGCTAAAAATACTCATTAAGATTTTAATGCAGTATTTGCAATGCTGTTTGTAATAATGCCAATAAAACCAAACAATCTCATATGCATGGTTTAAGATCTGATCTGTGCCAGATATTGGTGAAAGAATCGTGATTGTTTGACAGTGTAGACTCGAGACACACCAGAGCACATCTTGCTTCATACAACAACACACTGTTTTCTAAAACTATCAATCTCAATCCAATCATTACATAAACATCGGCTGATGAACTACATTAACGAACAGTGATTATGACATCTGAAGTGTGTTTGTTAGTGACTGCGTCCATGTGTTTGTTTGTTCATCAGAGTATGCGCGTTTGGCGGTGTGATCGTGTTTATTTTTGTTTCTCTTTTTGTATTGGAGTGAGTGAGCGAAAGTACTGATTAAAGACAAAATCAGCTCTTTGTTCAGCTTGGGATATCATCCACTCTCGCTCTTGTCCACAGGTCACATCATCCCATCACACTCGTATGTGTTTGGTGGTTTTGGATTCAAAGGGTCCACAAGATGGTTGAACATCCTCACACCGAAAAGACAAAACAAGAGAGCCAAACAGATCCAGAAGATGTTGCTTGAATTGGACTGAGTGCAAGTGAAGATAAAATTCAGCTGCAGTTATCATAACATGTCAAACACTTAGCTATCTTTAAAACAGAAATGGTGAAATCATTCTTGTGAGAAAATGCTCTGGAGAACTTTAAGTGCTTTAAGATCAAATTGGGAATAAACAAAACTTTAGAGCTGGAAGAGGTTTCATCCAGGGTTATTATTAACTAAAAAAAACTATTAACAACAACACAAGACAGTAACCAAAAAAAAACAACAACATGTCTTTTGTACATGCATCATGAAAATGCCATGTTTATTGAGGTTAAGGGTTTTGAAAAACAACAGTAATTGCGATGCTTGACAATAAAATTTGAAGATAAGAAAAGACATGCCTGAAACCTGGAAGGACAGAATATGGAGTTGTGCGGCCTTTTAAAACCTGCAAAAAATGGAGCAATGTAATGTTTTACAATTCAATTTCATGATGAGAAACAAAGATTTTCACTGACTAGTAGAACAAACTGGAGGCCTGATACAAGCACTACCAAGTCTGAATCCCAGAGCATGAATATAATGCGACAAAACGTTTATACACTTAAGTATTTTGTTGTTGTGCATTAGTTTGCTGACAAAGGTTTTTGACTATCAGTGGGGACTTGTTAAGAGTGGAAAATCTGGTACAAATCAAAAACACAAGTTCTTGTTGTCATAACCTCTCTTAAATCACAGAGACAGCATAGGACAGGTCATTTTTGGTCTTAATTGAATCAAGCTCAGATTTTCCCCATAATCGCTTCCCATAGCAGCTGCCAGTGAACTTCAGTCCCAGGAGCGTCAAAACATTGAGGCCATCTGAAACAAAAGCCAACATGCTGTCAGTGAAAAGCAGTTGACTTCACTCAGTTTAAAGCATTTTTATGATAAATACTGTATTCTCTTAAAGACAACTGACAGTAAGACGTTGGTAGGTTGATTTCCTGGAAGAGTGTAAACACTGCGGCACTGTGGCACTCTGTTTGCTTGCTCATTCCCATTCATCAGTGACTGTTGCTCATCTGGGTGGCAGACACAGAAAACTACATTTCATGCTTTTAAGAAACTCCAAAATGAATCAGCCCCTGCTCTACTGTAATATAAGGAACTATTAGTGATAAGCATTATCATTCATTATCACCTATAGCTCCATACATCATCATTCTATCTGTCCCTTTATCTATCTATCTATCTATCTATCTATCTATCTATCTATCTACCTACCTACCTACCTACCTATCTATCTATCTATCTTTTCTGTTTTGTCTGTCCATCCATCCGTCTGTTTATCCATACATTCAACAATCCATCTCTCTATCCATCCATCTATTCATCCACTGTTTTATCTATCTTTCACTTCATCCGTTCGTCCATCTATCTATCTATCAATTATTTTAACTGGCATCCTAAACTCAAAAAAGTTGGAAACAATGACTTGAATGGCCGTTTATGACAAGAGCCTAACCTTTGGTTTAGTTTTGTGCTTTATGTGAGTCAGATGTGCTCAGAAGAGATAAAATAGGAGCAAAATATATTTTTATGAAATTTCTAGTGAATCTCAATTCTCAGGCACATGCCAGCTGCATAGTGACCACAGTCTGGCCTCAGAAGAACTGCAGACGGGGAGGAACAAATGTGAGCACATCAACTAAATAACAAAAAAAGGAGAATGAAACGAGAAAAAGAAGTGGGCAAATATACTGTACATTCTAATCGTGATATTAATAAGCACAAATTAGATGTTTAATATCACAGCTGTTTCTCAAAGCAAATTCATGGAGCAATTGAGACTTTCTTGAGGGTAATTTCCCGTACTCTCACGTTTCTTGTCTAGAGTTTCAAAGTAGATCTGAACTAGCGCTGCACGATTCTGGATAAATTGAGAATCATGATTTTTTTCTCAAATAGAGATCACGATTTTGAACTAAACAAAATAATTTGTAATTTACTAGAGGCTGTAAAAAAATATGAATTGCTGCAGTCTATTTAAAAATATTTAATTAATTTGAATGAATTATATATTTACTCATAAATACTTCATTGTTTCATTACTGGATGAATCAACGTTTTTGAATAAATCTTTTGAACGATTCAATGACAAACACTTTTAAGTCACTTTTTCCTAGTGGCGAAACAATGCAATCGACACAAACGTTATTTGAAGCGCCAATTACTTTCAAAAGGTGATTTGCTCTATTTTGATCGCTATCATAGTATTTCTGTGATAATATAAATGATTGCAAGACAGAAATAATACTGTGTGGTTGAAAAGGCTGTTTGTGAAGCCGTTTCTTACCCAAACATGGTAACTGCTCTCTCCGTGTCAACGGCAGCGCAAAAGCAGATTTGAATGTTCCGGAAAGACTTTTTCAAACATTTAATACACACGGGAGAATCGTTGTCATTCGGAAATGAGATCGTGTGGGTCTACATCTTTTAACGATTAATCGTGCAGCTCTAATCTGAACGGTCTCAAACTGTGCTCAGATTTGCCAAGAACCTGAAGTCTGCAATCAAAGTCATAGATCTCAATACGAACTCAATGAGTATATGATCTGAGCTGTTATCCACATTCATGTTATACTGTATGTCAACAACTGTCTCCGTTTGTGTCCTAAGGGCTCCTTAAGGTCTTCACAGGGGAAACATCTGAGACATAATTGATTTTACATGTCTAAGAAGTTCATTAAGTCTCAAAGAGGAACGTCGGAGCCATAAAACTGTGACCCAGGTATATTCAGAGCTGCAGAGACTGAGACTCCATTAGACATATGGTCTTCATTGAAGTTTGACTGACTGCTCTAATTCTCCTGTTCCTGGTTCTTCTTTCTGTTGTTCCTGGCCCTATTACACAACACATAGAAAATATTCCAATAAAAGTACAAATGAAAATGTCCAGCTCTTTAACACCTTCAGTAAATCAGCGCCCGTGCATCAAACCTGCAGACTGTCACTCACAGACTGTGCCAGTGCTGACCGGCGTATTAATCAGTTAAATGCAGTTAAAGTAGCTCCATTCACAGCTGCGCCGTATTTAAGCATGGCAACATCGTGCATACCGCGCATTTTCTGCTCAAACCACAACCTTGGCCTTAGCACAGGCAAGCGGCTTTATCTGCTTAGATGGGATCGCTAACATGGGAATTTCGACCTTTAAACACTTTGCATTCATCTGATCTCTGTTTATATCATTCATGCACTGAGGATATGCTATAAAGGGGTGGACCAAATGCTTTTGATTTTGCTGGATTTAATGGCTTGTCCCGTAATTCATATGTTTTTCATGCGATGCAGGATGAGTTGAGCGTTTTACCAAAGCAGATCCATATGCAGTGAGGAAAAGGCCATAAATGTCTACATGAGTATGTATCCAGACGTTTCTAAAAGATATGAAACAAGAATGTGATCCCATGGATGTTATGCTACAAGTTCAGGCTGTTTAAAGTCAAACAAGGACAGAGGCATCATGCACTTCATATTTTTTATAGTGGCTACCAAGTGAGCCAGAATTGCCACTGGTGCTACAGAAAAAAAAAAAAAATAAAATAAAATAAAAAATAAATAAATATATATATATATATATATATATGCATATTTATATATACATATTATAATGCCATTGTAATGCCGTTACAATGCCATTACCGTTACTGACAATAAAATGCAGCATTATTATAATTTATTATAATAATAAATTATCAGCTCATTAATCCTTAGTGCATTTTATATTGTTATTAGTAGTAGAACTCTAGTAGTTTTGTTATCTTATCAGTATTATTTTTAGTTTTTTCCCCTTTTTTTTATAGAAACACTAAATGACAAACAATATCTTAAGCACCACCACCAGTCCTAAGTTCAGTCAACATGACAAATATGCATTCATACATGGTTATTCTAATTACTAAAGTTCTATCATCACATAATGCTAAATTAACATAATATCATATTATAATGGTTGACTGACTGATGCTAAGTGTCAGATATTTAAAACTGTGCCATTTTACAAACATAAGCTTTGTACATGTATAGGCCTACTGTATATAATATAAAATAGCATATCAAATAATTAATATTAGTCTGGTGAGTAAACAAAAAAAAAAAGACTAGCCAGTGGCAATTCTATTGCCAAGGTGTCCATAGAGGGTTGATAATATTTACAATAATATATTGAATTTGATAGGTGTCTCTCACATTGTCCCACAGAAACATTAAAATAGTGTAGATTAGTGTACAATGTTTTATAATAATAATAATTTATTCTATTTAGTGTCCATTTCATTCATTCAACCTATTTAATATTGGGGGCATCCAAGTTATCTGACATATTTGAATTTTTTTTTTTTTTTTTAAAAGTAACACAATAGTTACTTTCCCTGGTAATTAGTTACTTTTATAATGATGTAACTCAGTTACTAACTCAGTTACTATTTGTGAGAAGTAACTAGTAGCTATAACTAATTACTTATTTAAAGTAACGTGCCCGACACTGCTCAGGAAGCTGAAGGGCACGTGCAGGCAAGCGGTGGACGATGGGCTGCAGCTACTGTTGTGCTGTAGGAAGGAAGCTTTCTCTGCTGTGGGAAACACATTAAAGGACTCACGTTAATGCGTATGTTCAACAAAAGATTAAGCCTGAACAATCTCCTGCTTTGTTTCATATTTTTTCAAAAAAAAAAAAAAAGACTTTCATCAAAGCTTATAAGATGTTACAGTGTTGAATCCATTACCACAGAGCCAACGGGCAAATGACATCCAAATCAAACAATCTGGACACAGACAACGATCGCTGCAGTGAGGAGAACAAAGGGAGGATGAGAAAAGAGAGAGAGAGGGAGGGATAAGAAACAGGAAGGTGGAAGGAAAAGATAGGAGATTTTTGTCAGAGACAGACAAAACAAGATCCGTGTTCCCTGCTGCCATCATAGTCTTTTAGCCGAGAAAGGGTATTTATAAAGTTGAAGGGTCTGATCAAATCAAGCCAAAATAGTTCCCAAGATTCACGTAGAGCCGACACAGTCCTGGGAATTCAGCCAAGCTAAGAATAACAGCTTTGCCAAATTCAAGCCTCGACAAAATTCTCGTAGAACAATGAGAGAACTTTATTTGTGTTTTATTGGGCAACTACACTTTAATTTTTTGCAAAGCTGTAACCAAAGATTACTGGAATATGTTTTAGAAGAAAATAGTATTTCAGTTATTCTACTTCACAATTTCATGTTCGATTCACTGTTTACCTGTAATTACTTGTGAAATTTACTAGCAATTTCTGAGTGAAAAACCAAATTTATCTCTGTGTAGCATGCAAAAAGTGCGCAAACAGATGCAAATAATCAGTGGCTGATTTAATTCCAACTATTCTAGCTTTAAGCACAAGAGGATGGCGAAGCAAAGGCGTTAGGATTATGACCTGGATTGACCGGCACCATGTCGACTTAAATATTTACATATCAGAAAATACTCACATTTAAATGATGAAGCATCAAATGAAAGTATGCAGCCCTTCTCCAGAAGACCCACTTACTGGAGCCACGTCATATAAGAATGTCAGAAGTCTGAATATAATCCGTCTGGTAAATTTGCTCTTTGGCGACAACAAGGCTGGACTGCTGTTTTGTAAAACCAAGTTTGAACCGACTGAAAGGCTACTGAAATAAAACAACCAGGCTTAATATAATGAGTTTTTATATGAGTCATATTGAGCCATCTGCAGCTGTAAACTGTATGGTTTGTTATATCCAGTCTTGAACAGATTCAATATATTTTGAGCACCAACATCTCGTCTCATGTAGTCTGACTTATTTACTACTCGCATAACATAAGGTCAACAATGCATTTGATTTTGGCTAAAAACTACCCTTCCCAGACTTCGAACCAGTGTTGCTAACTAACACTGAATTAATTCAAATAAAGCTAAAAATAAAATAAAATATAAATATTAGATGAAAAACGAAAATGAGAAATGTAGACTAGGCACTGCAATTAATGAAACTAAACTAAAACTGATAAAAATAAAGCTAAATAGAAATATAAAAATAAAAACAAATAAAAATGACATAAGCACATCACAAAATTACTAAAAAGTAACTACAATTAAAATTAAAACTATAAATAAAAATAAAAGATCATCCAAAATAAATATTATAATAGTTTATACAGAAAATAATTCTAAAGACCACCACCAGAAACAGGCATTCAAAATAGTAATTTATCTTTTTTTTTTTCAAGCAACAGATAAATGTATATAACATAAATATAAAATATTTCATTATATTAAAGTAGATATTTTGCCACTGACATTTTGACTTAATTTTCCTGCACCTACAGAGTTATTAATCACGTGACATTTATGTCTCAGGTGATTGGCTCAATAGATCTAATCATCCATAAGCAAAGATGTCAGATTTCAAATTACATACAAATAGCTTTACCCATATATTATAGATATCACTTATGTTACTTATTTTCGTATCACTAAGATACTAGTTTTTATTTAAATAAAATTTAAAATTAAAGTTTTCATTTTTTATAGTTTTCATTTTATTTCAAGTTTGAGTAACCTTATTTAGTGTTTTTGTCTTTTTTATTAGTTACTGTTTTCTTTAAATATATCTGTATAGTATTTATTACATTTTGTGTGATGCCTTGGTAGCTGAAATAAAATAAGGTGAGACTTTTTAAAAAAAAAAATATTTTATATACTTCATTTAATGTTCATTTTATTTCAAGTAACAAAAAAGTTTATTATGGTTTTAGCTTTATTTGAATAACCCTGCATGTTTAGAGTTGGGAAAATCCAAAATGATATTCAATATCTTCTAAATGTGAATTGCTTGTGTGCTTCTATTGTAAATTTCTTTGATTAACAGCATCTGCTAAATGCATAAATTCAAATGTGAACAAGTGTTTTAAACTAAACCCTTAAAGGGATGGTCCACCCCAAAAATGAATATCTTGTGTTTGGTGTTTAACACAAGAAATAAATTCATGCAGATTTACAACGACATGATGGCGAGAAAATTACAGAATTTTCATTTTTGAGTAAAGCTGCCTTTTAAACATCCTCCAAAGATTCCATTACAATTACACAAACCTCCAGTGACTAAATCCTTCTTCGAAAGTGATCAAAACAGCCTGGGAACTAGAAAACACGGCTTTGTTTACCAGTGGACCGACAAAAACCTGCGCATCATAACTCCCGAAAATTGCACTATGGACCTTAAATAATCAGAGGACATGCCAACAACGTCAGGAACAACTTACAACAACTACACAGACATAAACCTTTACTGGTTTCTCAAAGCAAAATCTCCATTGCAAAGCATCTCAGAAGTCTGCATAAGAGATCAAACTAGTCTCTGCTCATCAGCGAGACATGCGGAGTGAAAGAGTCGAATGCTGACGCACCACATGAGAGAAGCTAGTGACTCATGGTGGAGGCAATGGGGACGGCGCACAGGGGCCTTGTTAGTGGTTGGAGTGACTGAGCAAGAGACAGCTTTATGTCCTTGAACATATTTTAGGGGCCCATTAGCAGAACCTCCAGCGGTCGCTCCGCCGTGTCTCTGTCTCAGTCCTTCTTATTTTGCAAAGAAATATTTTTCATACTTATCCTTTTTTTCCTATCAGTAGATTAGATTAGACTAGCAATTCTAAGCTCAGAATTCAAAAACATAAGGGTTAAGATATTTTGAGAAAATGAATTGCATGATATGCTGATTAATTAATCAAATACATTACAACTCATTGCACATCAAGACTGAATTGACAACCTAAACCATCTTACTTCTGTAAAATATGTGGTCATATTTAGCGTTGTCCGCAAAATTTTTGCAGGCAAAATCTTGTCATTTTAATAGAAATCCAAGCAATTGGGAGTTTTGTGTGAGGGGAAAAAATTTCCTGCACCGATTTTGCAATGCTTAATTACTAAATTTTGCAAAGTTAGTAATGCAGATTCCTTGTGTTGACCAATAGAAAACTGTTTGGTTGCAACTGATTTCTGTGTGAGCTACACTACTGACAATATGAAAAAGACCTTTTGCCACTGAAATTAAGTTACTGTGAAATTAAGTTAATGTTCAATGGATTTCTGACTATACCAGACAAATAAATATTCAGTGTTTATTGTCAGAGAGTGGAAAAATAAGAGGGCTGATTGACAAACATTTCTATGTAACGTGCACAGATGAAATACAAAGAAATATTAAAATAATAATAATAATATGACACAAGCACATAAAATTATGACTAAACTAAAATTAAAATGAAAACTGAAAACATAAAAGCTAATTCAAAATATTAATAAATAGCATTTAAATAATACTAAAATAACACTGCCAGTAAAAGCCATTAAAAATAAATGAAAAATAAATGCAGAAATATAATTATAATAATAATAATAATAATAATAATAAACATTACAAATGACATGAGCACATAAAATTACTAAAACTTAAACTATAATTAAAACCGAAGACAAAAAATAAAGCTAATTCAAAATATTACATACTATATAATAACCACCAGACACAGGCATTCAAACAAGTAATTAATCATAATTTATTTTATTTTTATTTTTTTTGCAAGGAAGAGTTAAATGCAACAAATTTATTGCTTTGACCAACAGAAACCTGCTTGGTTTGAAAGTGATTTCTGTGTGAGCTCCACTATTGACAACTTAAAATTGACCTTTTTTTCCTGCAAAAATTTGCTGTAATGCAATATATTTCCAACTGAAAGCAGACATTAAGTTAAAAAACAAATGTGCAACTGTACTTGATTTCATCCAACAGGAATCGTCAGATTTTCAGAAGAAAGTTTGTAAATACAAAACATAAGAAAAACATTTCTACTGTATGCAATATTCATCAGTGAATCACTCACAATAAGACCAGGAACATGTATTAAGATAATCACTTTGGCTAGCACAATCAGTTATGACTCTATGTTTTTAACATTTTAACCAGAAACAGTAATGTAAGCCACATTGTCTTCCAGCTGGTTTTGTAACATCAAAGAAAAACATCAGATCTGTGCGTGTTTTCCAACATCCAGGTCATTCTCAATCATCTAGCAGAGCTCAATTGAATGCAACTGGACCTCTATGCCCTTCAAAATATTTCAGCTGCAGTGGTTTTCATATGGGATATGGTTTACATGGTCATACGGGAGCCTCCGTGGTAGTAAAACTAAACCTGGGCCAAATTCACTCACTGATGGAAAAGCAACTCAAGAACGGCGACATCTAACAGATAAAATATGACTGTCACAATGGGCCCACCAACATCTCTTACTGTAGGCGTTTGGAAGAGGTGGGCAGAAGAACTCTAAACATCTTTCAAGAAATAAGAGTCTGGAGCATGAAGTGAGTCATAAGGGCTCCAAACCACTTCCCAAATATCATTCATCTCAATTAGTGTCTGGATACAAGCAGTCAACTCAACGATTGACTCAGTCACCTCAGTGTTTCTCTAGTCTTCTTGTCAGAGCCAGATCATTATAAAACAGGATTCTCAGCGGGGTCAAGGTTTGGCTGGTTATATGTGGCCTCATTAAGCCCAGCTGGCAGATACCGTAACTACATTATCTGGACACAAACATCTTCTTTCGTTATTCAAAATTAGTCAGGCATTCTGACTGAATAGATTTTTCTGCCCCTGACTATTTTTGGAGGCAAAACAGATTTTTACCTTTATTCTTGTGGTGCCATCAGCCAATCAGCATTGTTGTGACATCATTTTCAAATAGAATGGCTCAGGTGATTGGCTTAAAAACTGGCATATTTAAAATCAAACACTTTCAGAGGTCAATTTAGAAAATAATGTGAGATGTATACACTGCCAGTCAGGAATATTTTTTAAATATTTTATCAGTCAGGCTGCTTACCAAGGCTGCATTTATTTGATCAAAAATACAGTAAACGGTAAAACTGTGAAATATTATTACAATCTAAAATAACTGTTTTCTACTTGAATATACGTTAGGATGTAATTTATTGCTATGATGACAATGTTGAATTTTCCGCAGCTAATATTCCATTCTTCAGTGTCACATGAATAACGTTGAGTTTTTGCGGCTTAATATTTCTGTGGAAAGCCTATTTAATGTGTCCTTGCTGTTTTCATTTCTTTAAAAAAAATTGCTTTTGAATTGTGTTTTTAACTGTGAACAGCAAAATTCAAAATATAGGTAAAATTCCTTAATTTTAATACATTACAGTACTTTATGCCCTATTTTGATGGATTTATTTAGAGTGTATATGTTAAATGCTGGTAAACAATATAATATTACATTAAAAACTCACATTATATGTAAACGGGGACACCTGTAGATATCCTAGCATGTAGCATTATGAGTTTCTGCAGGTGCCGACATCCTCAACCACTGAAATGGAAACAGAAAATAGAAAGAAATGGCAAAGGGAATTGTGTGAGGCTCAATATCAGTATTAAATTCACTGTATTTTCATAATCACTTTAGAAACGGAGGCATGAAACTTTCTTTGGGCCAGCAGCGTAACATTAAGCCAGCCTTCAATGGGTCTTCTGAGGACTCAAACACACAATACGCCTCTGAAACCTGTAGAAAACAAAGTAAACTTGTACCAAGACACGCACTGTGGTCTCATAGCAATAATGGAGCTGGCTGCTGCAATGACATACTGACAGCTTCTGCAGGGAGGTAGTGATTGCTTAATGTGTCTCTGAAACCACCATC
Source organism: Tor tambroides (assembly GCA_021397915.2). Taxonomy (NCBI): domain Eukaryota; kingdom Metazoa; phylum Chordata; class Actinopteri; order Cypriniformes; family Cyprinidae; genus Tor; species Tor tambroides. The sequence goes on along the minus strand of JAFVLL020023414.1, from coordinate 4,475 downwards.
ACGCACGTATAAACATACCAGTGCTTTTATTCTCCATGTTTGCACTGCAGATAATGCGTGACTAAATTATTCATATGTAGACAGGTGAAAAAATGATGCAAACACATAAACTGCTGTCATGGCAGCCAAAGGAATGAGTTGCTGCCTTAATCTTCTTAATCTATTTGTGAAATGAAATCTGCAATCTTCTTTATATTTCATTTACCGGATTTACAGTATAGCCAAAATATACTATTATTTTCATGAGAGAAAGTACAAAAAAAATACAGGCCAAAAGATACAAACCCTGCTGAAATTCCACTCTGGTCCTGGCTAGTTAGCCTGTTACTAATTTAGCTGGTAGACTAGCATAATCACGCAAAAGCATGAATGCAATTTTATAATTTAGAAATACATTATTATTTAAATTATGCAAATATGGCACATACAGTCCATATATAATCTATTTTTATATTTTTATTCATTTGATTCTTCTTTTATTATTTATATAAAAATAAACATTACACTGTATATATACATATATCTTATATAGAAAATTAAATCTTTAAATCTTTAATATTTAAATATTTATTATAAATATTTATTGAATATTTAAATACATTACATTAATAAGACCTTCTTATTAATGTAATTATATGTAATTATGTCATTATGGCGTGTGGAGTGTAGATTGTTGTGGAAGGCTGCAACATAAAACATAAAAAAAAATGAAGGGGTTTGAATACTTCTGAATACTTCTGCAAGGCACTCTATATACAGTATATAGACCTTGCAGAAGTATTCAAACCCCTTCATTTTTTTTTACGTTTTGTTATGTTGAAGCCTTACGTTAAACCGCTTTAAATGACTTTTTTTTCCCACAACAATATACACTCCACACACCATAATGACAAAACAAATAACAGGTTTTTAACATCTTTGCAAATTTATTATACATAAAAAACATAAATGATTCCATTGCATAAGTATTCAAACCCTTATCTGGGACAGTTGAAATTTAGCTCAGGAGCATTCATATTGCTTGTAGATGTTACTACACTTTGAGTGAAGTTAACCTGTGTCAAATTCAATTGAATGGGTATGATTTGGAACGGCACACACATCTTAATAAAATGTCTAACAGCTGAAAATACATATCAGAGCAAAAATCCTGAGGACAAAAGAACTGCCTGTAGAGCTCAGAAACAGGTTTGCGTCAAGCCACACATCTGGGGAAGAGTTCGGAAAAAAATCTGCTGCATTGAAGGTTCACAGAATCGTGTAGCCTTCATTTTTGAAACGACTAGAACTCTTCCTAGAGCTGGCCTCCTGGCCAAACTGAGTGACTGATGGAGAAGGGCCTTGTCTAGACTGGTGACCAAGAAGCTGATGGTCACTCTAGTTGAGCTCCATGATCATATGTGCAGATAGGAGAAACCTACAGAAGGACAAACATTACTGCAACACTTCACCAATCTGGGCTTTATGTCAGTGTGACCAGACTCAATCTTCTCCTCAGTGAAGACACACAAAAACCCACTTGGAATTTGCAAAAATGCACCTAAAAGACCCTCAGACTCTGAGAAACTAGATTCTCTGGTCTGATGAACCTCAATTCTAAGCATCATGTTTGAAGAAAACCAGCTCTGCTCATCACCTGCAGAATACCATCCAAAAAATAAAGTGTGCTGGTAGCAGCCTCATGCTGTGGGGCTGTTTTTCAGCGGCAGGGGCTGAGGGACTCATCAGAGTAGAAGACAAGCTCAATACACCAAAATATAGAGATAGCCTTAATGAAAACCCAGTCCAGAGCATTCAGAACCTCAGACTGGGCAGAAGGCTCACCTTCCAACAGGACAATGACCGTAATCACACAGCAAGAAAGGATTATAGACAACTCTGTGAATGTCCTTGAGTGGTCCAGCCACAGCCTGGGATTGAACCCAATCAAATATTTCTGGAGAAACCTGAAAATGTGCATCTGCTCCCATCCAACACGACAGAGCTTGAGACGTGAACAGGTGAGGAGGTTTTTTCAAACAAAAAAGACTTGAGGCTATAAAGGTGCTTCAGCTAAGTACTGAGTTAAGGGTTTGAATACTTATGCAACATACTTATTTCAGATTTTTTATAAATTTACAAAGTTGTGACAGTTCTGTTTTTGCTTCGTCATTATGGTGTATGGAATGTAGATTGATGTGGAAAAAAAAGTAATTTAATGCAGTTTAACAAAGCTGCAACATAAAACGTGAAAAAAATGAAGAGAAACGTGAAAAATTTGAATACTTCTGCAAGGCACTGTATATAATTATTTAATTAATATTTTAATTATAATTAAACACTTGAATCAACTAATATACTACTGTGTGTATATATACATACACAAAATTGTTCAATGTTTTAGTCTTTACTAAGTGTTTGGTCATTCTTGCAGTATAAAAGCACACAGACGCATTTGAGTCACATATCAGATTGCACTGGGTGTTTTCCTCCCTGTATTTGATTGTAAGTATAAGTGACTGCTGCAAACCTGAAATCAGGAAGACTAAAGAACACAATGATCCCTCACAACAGCTGTAAATCAAAAACCATAATCAACACTGCCGAGTGCAAACGGACACCAATGCTGACCCCAGCCCTGTCCCGAACAACCACAAGGAATGACTTACTCACATCAAAGACATTCCTGCTCTGAAGAACGAGACTAAAGAAAAGTAGACTGGATCGTATTTGTGTGTTTGCTAAGTTGGACACAAGTGCTCTGCAGACCAAAGGCGTTTACTCACGTACAGGATGGGCAGAAGGAGCAGATTACAGGGAGAAGAAGGGCTGGAGAGCGAAGTGGGAATCATTGGCTCCGGTCTGGAAAAGCCCTGGAGAAAAAGGCTTAAGCTCAGAGCAGGGGGTCAAGGTTTGGCTGGTTAGCTGCAGAAGTTAGTCTCTGCTGGTAGACACTTTACAACATTATGTGGGTAAAAACCACATTTTGACAAAAACGATGTTTGTTCTTTGATAACCATTTTGCATTAAATAAAAAAATTAAATTGTTTCATCAGTGCCTGATTTTTTTTCTTTTTTTTATGACAAAAAGCGAATCGTACAAAACAAGCCATATATTTATAGCTGTTGTCAAAACAACTATAGACATGTACGACATACACTTTGTATTATCTGCAAAATGTTGATTATTTTACCAAAATAAGAGGGATCAAAATGCATGTTATTATTTATTTAGTACTGACCTGAATAAGATATTTCACATAAAAGACATTTACTAAAGAAAATAATAGTTGAATTTATAAAAATGACCATGTTCAAAAGTTTACATACACTTGATTCTTAATACTGTGTTGTTACCTGAATGATCCACAGCTGGGTTTTGTTATGTTTTTTTTTGTTTGTTTGTTTTGTTCATGAGTCCCTTGTTTGTCCTGAATGGTTAAACTGCCTACTGTTGTTCAGAAAAATGCTTCAGGTCTCACAAATTCTTTGGTTTTCAAGCATCTTTTGCATATTTGAACCCTTTCCAACAATGACACTATGATTTTGAGATTTTTTTTTTTTTTTTTTCAAACGCTCACTGATGCTCCAGAAGGAAATATGATTAAGAACCAGGGGTGTAAACTTTTGAACAGAATGAATGGGTTATTTTGCCTAAATATTATATAGTTTTTTTCATTTAGTACTGCCCTTCAGAAGCTGTGGAGGAGCATAAGTGACTGTTTGAACCTTTTTTAATAGTTGCGTATGAGTCCCTCAGTTGTCTTCAGTGTGAAAAGATAGATCTCAAAATCATACAGTCATTGTTGGAAAGGGTTCAAATATGCAAAAGATACTGAAAACCAAAGAATTTGTAGGACCTGAAGGATTTTTCTGAACAACAGCAGGCAGTCCAACTGTTAAGGACAAACAAGGGACTCATGAACAACCATCACAAAAAAACAAAAAAACAAAGAAAAAAAACATCTGTGGATCATTCAGGTAACAACGAAGTATTAAAAGCGTATGTAAATTTTGAACGGGGTCATTTTTATAAATTCAACTATTATTTTCTCTTGTGGAATATATGTAAATGTCTTTTATGTTAAATATATTATTCAGTTCAGTACTAAATAAAAATAACAAGCATTTTGTATGATCTCTCTTATTTTGGTAAAATAATTAACATTTTGCAGATACTGCAAAGTGTATATAAACTTTTGACCACATCTGTGTGTGTATATACAGTGCCTTGCAGAAGTATTCAAACCCCTTCATTTTTTTTCACGTTTTGTTATGTTGCAGCCTTATGTTAAACCGCTTTAAATGACTTTTTTTCCACAACAATCTACACTCCATACACCATAATGACAAAGCAAATAACAGTTATTTAACATCTTTGCAAATTTATTAAACATAAAAAACTTAAATGATTCCATTGCATAAGTATTCAAACCCTTATCTGGGACAGTTGACATTTAGCTCAGGAGCATTCATATTGCTTGTAGATGTTACTA
>JAFVLL020023413.1:0-34014 GCA_021397915.2 Tor tambroides | reverse complement strand
ACTCGCACACTGCCTCCTGTCCCGCACGATTGCCCAACACCAATGGGAGTCGCAGGTGAGCCTCTTTGTCCTCAGACCTGTTTTCTCACATTTCTTACTATTCACATTTCTGGCATCACAGCTAGACAGGAAGCTTGCGGACGCAACATGCCTGCCTGCTTGTCTTGGGTGTGTGGACGAGAAAAGCTTAAATAAATATAATGTTCTTACAGCATTATTGCTGAGAGATTCATCTCCATTAAGTAAAGTCACTGAGTTATGTTAGAGGCTAAAATAACTTATAGTTGCACAGAATGCTTGAGCTCCTGGTTTATTGTAACAGTTTTGGGTTGGTGTTTAACACTCATAACTGGAGATGTAAATACACGGTGGATGTCTTTTTCTCAATAATTCTTCTTTTGTTTTGCCAGGAAAGAAAGAGCTGCCAGACGTGAAGCTTCTGGCTGAGAAGCTGCTTCTCAGGAGGAAGTTCATCCCAGACCCTCAACGCACCAGCCTTATGTTCGCTTTCTTTGCCCAACATTTTACACACCAGTTCTTCAAAACTGACATGAAGAAAGGTCCAGCCTTCACAAGAGCCCTGAATCATGGGGTGTGTATCTCATAGATAGGACATTTTTAAGCGACACTAACTTATTAACAGTCCTTTCACATTCACTGTAGCATCTGACTGACTTTGCCTGATGTTTTTAGGTTGACTTGGGACACATATATGGAGAAGACCTTGAACGCCAACACAAGCTGAGACTTTTCAAGGACGGCAAGCTGAGATATCAGGTAAGGAATGTCTCCACCCCAAAATTAACTAAAATAACCTCCAGTTCACTGAACTCCAAGTTACCTCATCCTCCCTTCCCATTAAGCAACTTTGCTATTTTTACTGCCTTGTTACTTACTCCTTTTTCATGTTCCTCTTTCATATTGCAAGCATTCATGTCTGAAAATTCATGTTCATTGCCTTAATCAGGTTCTGGATGGTGAGGTTTATCCTCCGACAGTCAGTGAGGTTCAAGTAGACATGCACTACCCTCCTCATGTACCTGAGTCCCATCGCTTTGCCGTTGGTCACGAAGCCTTTGGACTGGTTCCCGGACTCATGATGTATGCCACCATCTGGCTGCGTGAACACAACCGAGTGTGTGATATACTAAAGCAGCAGCATACTGACTGGGATGATGAGAGGCTGTTTCAGACCGCACGACTCATCCTTATTGGTGAGTGTCCCGTAGCAAAAGGAAATTTAGATTGGCTACGAGTGGACAAGAATATAATGTAAATTGGATATTTTGCAGAATGGGTTCAAGGATGTATTAGTAGTTGTACCTCAAAATGCAATTACAAGAACTCTCATGGTTCTAACCTTTGCATATTCTGACTCTATAGGCGAGACGATCAAAATTGTCATTGAAGATTATGTGCAACATCTCAGTGGATACCACTTTAAGCTCAAGTTTGATCCTGAACTTCTCTTCAATGAGCGTTTCCAGTATCAGAACAGGATCTCTTCGGAGTTCAACACTCTTTACCACTGGCACCCCCTTATGCCTGATGAATTTCACGTCCAGGATGAAGTCTACAATTATAAGCAGTTTCTCTTCAACACATCTATACTGACAGACTATGGCGTCAACAGCTTGGTTGAGTCCTTCACCAAACAGATTGCTGGAAGGGTAAGCGTTCATATATTCTAAGACAAGAAAAAGAAGTTTAGTTTGATTTGTTTTGCATTAGCCTGTTGTAGATACTGTTGCAAGGTACCGCCCTTGGTGAGGGTTTGGTAAATTACAAATCTTGTCTTTTACTTCAGGTGGCTGGAGGGCGTAATGTTGCACCAGCTGTGTTAAAGGTGGCCATGAAGTCAATTGAAGACAGCAGGCAAATGCGCTACCAATCTATCAATGCCTACAGGAAACGCTTCAACATGAAGCCATACAAATCCTTCGAAGAAATGACAGGTGAGGGTTAATATATTTCCATTTATCAGGTGTGAACATGGATGTTTTCTATAATATCACATGTAAACTTTTCCTAAGTCCACCTGCAAAATCAGTGGTAATTCAGACAACAATTTGAGTTGACTGAGCTTGTTTTATGTTTTAGGAGAAAAGGAGATGGCTGCTGTACTTGAAGAGTTGTACGGGGATGTGGATGCTGTGGAGCTTTATGCTGGGCTGCTGGTTGAGAAGCCCAGGCTCAACGCCATCTTTGGGGAGACCATGGTGGAAATGGGTGCCCCCTACTCCCTCAAAGGACTTATGGGAAATCCCATCTGTTCCCCCGAGTACTGGAAACCGAGCACCTTTGGTGGCAAAGTGGGCTTTGAGATTGTCAATACTGCCTCTCTGCAGAAATTGGTTTGCAATAATGTCAATGGGCCCTGCCCTATGGCTTCTTTCTCTGTGCCTAATGTAAAAGATTCAGTACCAACCACCATTAATGCAAGTACTTCCCACTCGGATCAAAACGTCAACCCAACAGTTTTACTGAAAGAACGGACATCTGAACTCTGATAGATGTATTCTGTAAGAAAGTTATTTATTATTTATTTATTTAAAGGTTATTTATTTTATTTATGAGAAAATGATCTTTTAATTCATATTTTTGTATTTTTAATGGTTTTTGTACAAATCTGATGCTTTGTTTTTAACTATTTATTAAATATGTACATTGTATGTATTGTAAAAAATGTTTACATTAGACCTCAGATTTTAGCACTGCTATAATGCTGAATAGTTTGTCATGATTTTACTTGAATCACGTTTCTAGTTGTTTACAATGTTAAAATGGTTTAACTTGTTGTTTGTTTACCGTCTGCCTTTTTTCTTCCTTTCTTTCCTTCAATCTCCATAATGAAACATCTCAAGATCTCAGAATACTAAACAAAAGTTTTCTTTCTAACGAAATATCTCACACACTGTTTTGTCTTTGTGAACACTTGTGTTTTATCTAAAAAGTACTGATATTTGCTTATTTTTATACTTGAAATATGACTTTTTGAAATAAATCACAATAAGTTTAATACATTTACCTTGTGTGTGTGCATTCTTAATGGCCCTTTAAAAAAAAAAAAAAAAAAAAATTATTTGTAATAACATTGCATCAAGATACATTATCCTGTTTTATTTGGTTTAAATTGTGAACATATAAAAATGAAAATATCCACACAAATTCCGAGGCAATAAATATCTTCATGATGACAGATGATATTATTGTTAGGGAGAATGTTTTATGGCTTGAAGTGTCTTCACACACACACAAATGTTAGAACCAGCATGTAGAAACAAAATTTGGAGAGGGTGCTGACTTGTTCAAACAGTGAAAAATGCAAATATCTTGAGTGTATTACAACATAGTCCAAATTCAAAGTGAACTAAAGTGATATTCAAGTCATTATTAAAAATTACAGCTCATTCAGGCAGGTCAGAAACAATCATTTCTCAATTGATTTCAGTTGAGCAAATAATGATTTCAGCACTGGCTGTTGCACTTCTTGTGCATACAAAAATCTCACTGGATTATTACAATTAATGGCACAAAGACTGTTTTTTGTAAATCAATTGGAACAAACCTCACTACAGTAAAAGATAAACAGATCGACAGATGAATTTAACAAGAGTAGGCCTACTTAATATTCTTATTTTCTAAAATATGAATAAAACAAGATAATACAACCAGGTAATGCAAATTCACTCAATTTAACAAACAGCAAATGTTACAGGATCAAAAAATAATAGTAAAATAAAAAAATCAAAATGCATGAATCCTGTAGACAAATATGATCATTTCCGCAGATTTTCAGCAACATTACGAGGTCATGGTTTGGTTTAATTTGTGATATTTATGATCTATTTCTGATGAACATAAACAGAGGAACATTTTAGAAAATGATCAGTACTTTACAGAGTTCCATGATTTAGTAATTGCCCCCCTCCAGCCCTTTTCACATTGTTTCTACAGCTGTAGATGTCAGGTCTCATAAAACCAAACCACTGACCACATCAAAGTAAAGAGATGCAAAGATCTTTGCAAAGCAAAGATCCGGGCCATGAGTAAAGCTTTTGATGAGAAGTGTCCGATTAGGCCCTGTAATTGTACAAGTGATTAGGACTTTGCATTTGTGCTTCTGGTCATCAATGACCCTGCAGGGGCTCTGATTTTCCAAAGCTTTACTGTATGAGCTTCAGCTAGCTCACTTCTGTGGGTGGACCAAAAGACAGTCTCCCTTTCTCTGTGATAAATTGGCATGAAATTGGCACCGCGAGCCAGAAGGGGAGATTGCGGAGCGCATGTTTCCATTGCCTCAGCACACACTGTCTCCTCAGTGACTGATAGTGTACGCAGGCTTTTTTGTTGTTTTGTCCGGCCAGGGGACGTGCCGCCGGGAAAGCCTGTGTGGCTGTGAGCCTCAAGAGGAGATACGTGCCATCTGACAAGTGATGAAAATAAGGGGCAGTTGGACTCGATCCCTGGTCACTTTCCAGTGTGAGAACTTGGCAGAGAGAAACAGATTCAACGGAAAAAGCACTGTTCAGCAGTCATTTTAACATAGAATACAGTCTTACACTGAAAAAATGTTTGTGTAGAAATTGCTAGTAAATTTCAAATTGCGAAACAAAACTGAATGGCTTTATTTCTTTTGTGGAACAAAAAAAAGATAGCCTATTTTGAAACTGTTTTCAAATGTTATGTCGGTGGGGTCAAAAACATCACTTACATTCATTGTATGGACAAAAGAAAAAACATACAACATGAGGGCAATTAAGGCAACTTTTTATAGTTTTGTGTATTTTTGCGACTTTCGAGCCCACTGCAGTTTGTAATTCACTGTCGTAATTACTTTTATTCCTGCCATAAAGCAATTCACCCTTTTCACGTAATTTCGTACCTGGCTCACTAAAGTATCCTCTGGCGAGCGTTTTCAATTCATTCCAGTATGAGCTGATGAGCTTCGCGCTCGCGTGGTGAGAGCATGGGGTTGACAGCGGACAGGAGTTTTATATAATTGATCATTTAATATAATTGTTTTATATATAAATATAACATTTTTCTTAAATGTATACATGCATGCGTGTGTGTATTTATAGATACATAATAAATATAGTACACTCATATTATGTAAACACAAACGTTTTTTTTTGGATGCGATTAATCGCGATTAATCACGATTAATCATTTGACAGCCCTAAGTATTTATGTATGTGTGTGTGTGTGTGTGTGTGTGTGTGTGTGTGTGTTAAATAATGCAGTTTGGATGTTATTATAGCTGGGTTTACAAAAGTGTATAAAACTGACAATATCTTTATTTTGGGCTTTCGTAAACAAATCTTGCATGATCTTGCATACGGTTGCATCAACTGTAATCACGTGTTGGCTATATGTGGCGATCATGATATCTGAAAACACACGCTCTGCTTTGCATGCTCCGCGCCAGTCGACACGCACCGTTGAACAGAGGCTTGTGGGTGAGCGTGTGAAATAAACAGAAGTCTGTCGCCTTATCAGAAGTCAGTACCATCAGCATAATTCTGAAACTGTAATTTCAACTTTAAAAGCTTACATACAGCTTTAAATTATGACTGAAAAGAATCTCTTGTTATTATAATTTTAGCATGCAAACACGGGCAAAGAGGAATGTAGATAAACATATTCGGGGAAAACGATAAATCTGTCACCACTTGCCATTATGTGTTTCATGGCAGCATTTGACACATATGAGGTAATGCTTACAAAAAATGCTTTCAGTTGGGTCCTCGAGCAAGATGACAGAGCTGTAACTCATCAATACTGAAACTACACTGTGCCACTCTGTCTGTGGCCCTCCATTTAATGTTGTAGGCTAAACATTCTCAGACCATAAAAGGAGAGATAAATGTAGAACAACTTTAATAGAATCTGCCACTGGCCTCATGTACCTCATCAGGTCAAAAGACACTGCTTGTCTTTTGCTGTTTTGAATTTGTAATATCTCTGTTTACAAATGGAAAGGACAGTGAAGAAAGACCCAGAGTAGGAACTTCCCTGTATGCCTGTGTTTATAGGAGAGTGTTCCTGTATCTGCACGTGGCTATCTCTCAAATTGTAAATTGTTGTTTTCTTTGAAGGAAGAAGGAAAAATTCCCAGTTTTTCAGGCAACCTGAGCCACACAAGCCCATCTGTGTCTTACAGATTAATTCAGTCTCATTTTACAGAAAGATGAATAATGTCTTAATAATAAATTTGATGTCCAGATGAAGCTTGTTTCCACCCTGGGATTAAAAAAAAATTAAAAAGGCAATTGTGACTCTTGAGTTTAAAACTCACAATTACAGTAAACTTAGAGTTACAAGAAAACAATCAGAATTGTGACTTTATAAGCTTCCGGAAACAAGCTTCTTTAGTTTTGAGCAAGAGTATTTTGCTTAATTAATTTCCAGTTTCCTTTAAACCTCTTAGTACAACTAAAAAAAGAAATGAAAGTTGTGTACAGCAGGAAGTTGGCATTCAATAAGTGTCCTACAAAGAAACAGACTCCATTCCATTAATCTTAGAAACATACAGACATGATCTTATTTTCTTTCTTTTTTTTTTTTTTACATGAAAACAACAGAAACTGAAGGCAGAATTCTATTTTTTTCTTCGAAAAACAAAACAGAAGTTCACACTGAACTTCCTCAGAATTTATTATCTCTTACAAACTAAATTCCAGACCTTGTTGTCTGTGTGCTCCTTTCAACAAAAGATAATGAATATAAAAACACATTAAACCAGAGTCTTTGCCAAAAATGTGCTTGACCTAACAATGCAAAGTTTAAATTTACTCTGCTTTATTGACATTTCAGCCATATATAAGTGGTATGTTCTACAAAGAACACATATTAAACAATAAATAAATGAAATACATTGAACAATGCAGTGACATTTTGCATAGCCAAATACAAATGCATTTTAACTGCATTTATACAATTTATTTTTTCCTTTGCTCTATTTATTTTTTATTGAGACAATATGGTCAAATTCAGTCCTTTAATCTGAAAATCTTGTCCTCTGCATATGCATACATAAATTGCTGCCTGAAGAAATTAGGATTGACATTAATAAAAAACATTGTTTCCTAACTGTGGCAAGTTTAATTTGCAAGATTCCAGTGAATAATGAATTAAATTTCAGTCAGTTACTCAGTTACTCAGTTACACAGCAAAGCTGTTGTATGACGTTTTAGAAGGCCTGGCTTATAGTAAATGAGCTGTACAGATTTCGATTGCAGTGCTATTTGAAGCTTGTTTCAGATTAACATTCTGAGTCAGAAACTGCAGGAATGAGGATATTGGAGTCAGACAGGAAAAACCCAGCCAAAAAAAAAAAACATGAATGAGATGAGGGGTTCCTTAGTAATAATAATAATAAAAAAAAAGTCTTCCTCCATTACTAGTTGAACATTTTTTTCCATGCAAGTTGTGATTTCATATGCCATAAGTCATTTGGAGACATTCTGGTCATAAAGTCCATGTAGCTTTTAAGTATGACATCCGGATGCATCAGCATCGCAACCCCCTCTCCCCAGTTTAACACTAAGTTCATCCACAACCATATAAGGCTACTGATGGACCTCTCTTTTCAAAATTTCCTGCTAGAGCAACTGGTCAGTGTCTCATTCTATTCCAGGCAGTCTTTGTATAACATCAGTAGAGGAACCGCTTTTGCCATTTGTATCAACATCCACTTTACGTCACATCACACATCACTACTTTCCAGCTCTTGTTGGCTAACTACATCATGCCAGTAGAAAGGCCTATAGCACAATTAATGAATCTATTAAGACTCTCAGGTTTAACATAAAGATGTTAATGTTTGTTATTTTACAACATCTAGGTACTCTACTGGTATTGTTAATGTAATTCTTCTCAGGTAGGTGCACCAGAAATCTATTAATGGTATGACAGAGAAATGTCACAATGGCTTGGTTACAACACGGCTACAAAGTGAAGGTAGAATTTTCTTACTTGTCTGTTTGCATGTAAAAGGAAATGATGTCATTTGTTAGTACACAGAAGTATTGAATTATTTGCACTTACAGTCTTTTAACAGCTGTAACTGAATGACTGTTTGATTAGTCACAAACACCTTTCACCACTGCTATGAACCATTTTCAAAGGAATCCATTAAGTCTTGAATAAACAGCATATCTTTTGAAAAGAACCCTGACATCTGACTTCCGATTTCCAACAGGAAGAATTAATATTTTAAAAGGCCTCTTTTCCTCTAGGCATGAAACACTACCTGTAAAATACTTGTAATATGACTAAGTGTGTGTGTGGTCTATGCATCAGTGAGTGTGTGTAGGTGTTATAGTATTTTAGGCCTGTATGAGGCATTACTGCAAAGAGAGACCGCTTGACTTGACTTGATAGTTTCTGTCTTGCTTCTTTTGCAATTAGTGATAACATTGTCATTGACACTCCTTTTCCTCATACTCTTTCTTGGGAAAATTCATTTTATGTCATGTCATTTTCATGTCCACACACACACACACACATATATATATATATATATATATATATATATATATATATATATATACATATATACATATAATTTAACAAATATCTAATAAACAACATTCTTTACGCGTTCTTTATGCCACAAATGTGATGAGCTGCACAGTGTAGCACTGAATAATAACTCAGCAGTTGTCGCTGTTTCAGAGACTTGGCTAAATGATGGTATTCCAGATTCAGTTGTAACTTTTCCTGGATATACAATACATCGGCGGGATCGCGAGGGAGGAGGAGTTGCCCTGTATGTTTGTAACACCATTAAACAAATTCGACTGACTCATTTAGAAGAGGAAGAGTATGAAGTTTTGTGGGTCTGGTTACGTCCCAGCCGTCTTCCTCGAGGGTTAAGTTGTATTATTGCTGCTGTGCTATATTTTCCACCTCGCTCTTCTGCAACAGCCCAACCTGATTTATTAATCTCACAGTATTTGGATTGCTGTCTCAGATATATTGAACGTAACTACCAGCAGGCTGCAATTGTCATACTTGGTGATACAAATAAGTACAAGTCTGAAACCATCTGCAGCAGACATGGTTTGAAACAAATCGTGGCTGGAGCAACAAGAAAGTCTAGTCAACTAGACTCAATATTTACCGATATTTCCTCCATGTATCAGTCACCAGAGCATTTGCCTCCTGTTGGCTCTCCTGACTTGCTAAATTCAGGAAATTGGACCACCAAGCCTATTGAACTTTTTTTTGTTGTTGCAGAAAACGTACCCCTGAGACAATCAGGGAAGTGGGCCTCCTTATTAAAACTACTGATTTTTTTTCACATTCATGAAGCTACGGATCCTGAGGCTAAGGTTGGTGTCTTTACTTCCACTATCATATCTATCTTGGATAAAACAGTTCCATTAAAGAAAATCTCTATTACAAAGACAGATAAGCCTTGGATGGCTGTTCAAATTAAAGATCTGATAAAAGATAGCGTGCTTTTTGTTCTGGTGACAAAACCTCTTATAGGAAATTAAAATCAATCATTGGCAAAAAAAAATCAAGAACGCAAAGAAACAATATTACCAGCATGAGGTGGAGGAACTGCGATGCGCCAAGCCTAAACAATGGTTTTAGTCAGTGAAGACTTATGAAGGAGATGGATGGAAGGAGATAAGAGTGACGTGGTGTCTCAGGATCAAAACATCATGCAACATGAGTGTGACATTCTGGCTAGGCACTTTGCTTCTGTGTGGAATTATGTGAGGCACACTTCTCTGTCTGAGGAAGAAGTTACCTGCAAGTTGTCAAATTGTAGTGTACCTCCTCTGAGTATTGGACAAGTTAAGACTAGACTCCGTAAAGTGAATGCAGCCAAGGCTGCTGGTCCCGACTGCGTTCCTCCTTGGGTGCTAAAGACTTTTCATGAAGAGTTGGCACCGGTGTTATGTGACATCTTCAATACATGCATCCAACATAACATTTTTCCAAAACAATGGAGGAGGCTATAGTCAAAGCTGTTCCCAAAAAAGCAAAGCCTAGTTTTCCAGCAGATTATTGCCAGATCTCACTACTCAGCTGTGTGGGAAATGTGTTTGAAGGAATCCTCAGAGATGCCATTCTGGAGAATACAGTCACTAAGATCGAACCATCACAACATGGCTTTATGAGGAATAGATCAACTGACACTGCCTTGATTCAAATTTTTCAGCACTGGCATGAAGCACTTAACAGCTCCCCCAAAATGGATATAAATGCTGTCTTTGTTGATTTAACTCGAGCCTTTGACACAATTGATCATTGTCGACTGTTACATTCCTCAGCTGACTTGCATGTCAGACGACCCCTTTGGCTTATTGTAAGGAGCTATCTGAATAACAGAGAGTAGGAGGTGAAGTGGGGCTCCTGTATGTCTAACTCCTTTCCAGTTCCAGCTGGTGTTCCTCAAGGGGGACTTCTATCCCCTTTGCTTTTTGTCATATGCATAAATAGCCTGGATTCATATTTGCCTCCTTCGGTAATACCTGTGAAATATGCTGATGATCTAACAATCACAGAGTTTCTAGTGGGATCTTTACCTGGACTCACTCAGAAAGCCTTGGATTCTGTAGTGGAATGGGGACAGGAGTTTACATCGGCAATGAATGGAACTAAGACTGTGGACATGGTAATTAGTGCCAGGAGAGCATTCCCTCCCCTCCCTCTCCTGTTATCTCAGGACATGCAATTAGTAGAGTTTCCACCTTTAAATTGCTTGGTGTTCAAATATCCTCTGACTTGTCATGGGATGCCCACATTAAGTACATGATTTCGAAGGTGCGCCCAAGAATATACCGGTACTATCTTTGCGCTGCTAAAAAAGTGGGTCTTCCTTGTGATGTTTTAGTGCAAGTATACTTGACTTTTATACGGCCAGTTCTCGAGTATGCTAGTCCAGTATGGGGTGGACTACCTAAAGGTCTCTCTAAGGAGTTAGAGAGGATCCAAAAGCGATGCTGTCAGTAATAGGTATTCCGACTTCAACTCTCCCAACATTGAGTGAGAGGCGTGATGAAGCCACCGCACGTACTTTTACTAAAATACTCAGGGAGAGTTCATCACCGCTACATTGTTTCCTGCCTATGGCTCCAACACCTACTTATTCTCTTCAGCAGCACAAGACATTTGCTGTACCCAGGAGTAAAACTAAACATCATGAACTCTCCTTTATTCCCCGTGCTCTAAAACTGTTGTATAGATAACTTAATAGGTGCTTGATTAGGATGCCTTTTCTGTGTGTCTGTGTTGTATATTTCAGTTGTTTTATCATTATTTATTTTGCTTGTATATTAATGTATTATGCTTGTATATCAGCTATTTTTTACTCACTGTAAATAATTGCCTTGGAGTATGTTGACACATTTCAGGATTTGTGCTGCAATATCCTGTCATGTTAAACTTTAAATAAAACTAAACTAAACTAAACATAACAGAAAAGCCTTCTGTCTTCACCAACTTCAAATGAGTATTTACTATGGAAAACATAAAGATTTTGATACAGTTTTGATGATCAGTGTATTCAGATATATGTATATTAATAAAACAAATGAATTCCTTTCAATCTAACAATAAACTTTCATCATAATTGCTTATTTTATTTCTGATCAGTATTGCAACTTTATATCAATTATGACTTTTTAAACCCATCTAGCAGTCAATTAGTAGTCTGTTCTCATGGAACAATTGAACAGATCTGGCAGATCAGCTCAGAACCTTAGATGACTGTACAGAGAGAGAGAAAAAAAACACTGTTAATTAGAATTTAAAATGTTCACGTACTGGGTTTTTCATCCAAACCATTATACATACACACTCCCTCCAACACACACACATACTCAGATCTGATTGTGACTGTTTAATTGCGAACAGTTGGCTCGTATCTCCAATTTTGTGATCAGTCACTTGAAACTGGAATTTTTGATCTCTAGACTAAAACAAAGAGAAGGAAATCCCCATTCAAACATCAATTCGGAAAAGAAGTCACTGGGAGAACAACCATGTCACATTCATTTTAGGTCAGTACATATGCTTAGTTCTGCATGTTGTATTGACCGTATTTGTCAAGCACAAACAAGCTTTGGTAAAACTACAGTTCAACAAAAATGTTTTAGTATAATTAATGGGGAATATGCAGTAACTGTAACTAAAAAACAACTCAAACTAGCAGCCACATATCACAAATCAGAATTTTAAAATCAGTGTAAAATAATATTACATTTTTAAATCCACGTCATTGATCCTGTTTTTGATCTTGTAATCCTCAATTAAAATATCATAACTTGATCTTTCAGTAAAATTACACACTTCTCTCTGGTGATGTATACCGAACTTCTCCAATCATTTAATCCACATAAACCCTGTCCCTTTCTTAAAAATCAGCTTTACATTCAGATCTTCCTCCATCCTGTTAACAACAAATGGATTGAACCCAGCCATCCCCTCATTAAATTCCCCTTAACCAGAATAAGATGGCATATGCAGCCATTTGAATCATATTTTTAAAACAACACCATTAACAAATTATCAGAAAGTATTTGCCAGAATATTTAACTCCTGAGGTTGACAATCAACAATTTCTGAAGGTTGAACTCCTTTCAGTGACCATTTCTGAAGGGAAAAAAAAAGTTTCACATCCTGTTTGGCCCCTCTTCTGTAAAGTGCCATATATACCTAATTGAGTAATTTGGGAGATTTCCCACATACTGCATCTCTGATACAACCAATATCTTATTTATAGAGAGGAAACCCTGAAACAGAAAGGTTTGTTTGAGACCCAGCGATAGCTCTAGCATCCTTGATACTTCCTGCACTCTGTTTGTATGAGGGGAATGTTTCCATGACACTTATACACAGGTTAACATACCATCCTAACATAGTCATAACTTGAGCTTCCACATAAAAATGCATGTCAACAACAGGCATGTTCTCTAAATAGCAGGTGTTGGAGTGCAAAAAAATAACAATATAGGCCTACCATAGCATTTGAGGTTATCAGAACCAAATTCTGGAAAGTAAATATTTCAAATTGTAGCTCTCCTCCTTATAATACCGCAATATTCAGTTAGCCTACTAATTTCATATTTACTTTAATTGAAAATGTTGGTCATTTTTGTTTTAATATGTCTGTAAAACTGAACTATGATCAGGTAAGCAGGTTAAACTCACTTGTTTACACCATGTAAACAGGGTGACTAACCCGATTTTGACTATGTAAACATTTTTAGGAGGCTTAAAGGAGAGATAGTAGTATGTTTAGCAGGTGGCGTGAAGACATTTTAAGTTGAAGCAAATGATTGGCCGAATTTGATTTATTTAGTTTATCACTGCAAACACAACCAAAGATATGCACAAAACACTAAAACAACCCTGGTATGTTGTGAAGACTTCTTAAAGGTCAACACACACACACACACACACACACACACACATTTGTGCTCATGTAAACACAAGTACACATAAACAGGAACCTACATCACACAGCTCGCTTCCAAGCATGACATACTGTTTTTAGTGATAAGATTTTTCTTATCCTGTTAAGATCATCAGAGACTAAGAATAAACTAATGAAAGTGACTGTGTGGCTTAAGATCAGTCTTCCATTAAAAAATCATATTATATTATATTATATTATCATATATATATATATTTATATTTATTTATTTTATTTATTTATTTTTACTTTTCTTTACTTACAGCTATTCATTTAGTTGGTTTTAAAAATAGCAGTAAGACCATACCATGATATTAAGGGCTGGGTATGACAGGGATGTTTTGACCTTTTGAAATATTATTGCACAGCTCTAGATGTGTAGGTGACAGCTGTCTGATTGCTGGATTTGCTCATGTCTCCCCTGAGGGTGTGGTGGAAGAGGGTAAATCAGGCATAAAACACCTGTGAAAAACAACTGTTTTTGAAGTGCATCATTTTGGAAGTGCTGTCATACTTTCATGACAGTGATGCTATAGTAATGCATGGTATTGGTTAATGATCTAGGCTGGAAGCTAAAAAGTTGTAGGTTTGAAACCCAAACAGGGTGAGACATGAGGTGTGGCCACTGTGCCCTTAAGCACTGATAGTTCAAGAATAGTTCGCCCAAAATTGCTCTTTTTCATTCCATGAACGGGGACGAGGAGTATTCATGTTTAAAGGACACAAAAGGACCATGAAAGTACAAAACGGTGGTCTGTACGAAGAATGTAGTGATGGGCACTCTCTAAACACTGCTTTATGAAGCTTAGGAACCTTCGTGAATCTTTTTTTTTTTTTTTTTTTTAATCAGTATTTTGGAACGCCAATCAAATTGGCCAGATCATGTGATGTCAGCAAATGAGGTTTCTTTACATCATACTTTTTAATGGTTAGTAAACTCATGAACCAGTGTCTGGTTTTAATAGATCTCGGGTCAGTTTTATAATGTAGGTACATTTTAATTAATTTAAAGTTTCTATATAGGCTAATTGGCCTAAATAGGCAAGTCTTGCCTAAAAACGCAGAAAACAAGCCCTGAAAAGTAATAATGATATAACAAATTATACAGACACTTCATATTAAATGGTATTTCAGTCATTCTTGAGACATGGGACAAAACACGTCCAGCAATTGTAACTGCTATTAGGTTTAAAAATAAAAAATATTTTCAATTGTAAATGTTATGGGGATTAATAATATAATGTATTTAACACAATTATCCCCTTCAATTTAATTTTATCATTATCATGTGAAATCTATGACACTTATTGTCTTCTCACTACGTCTAAAACAGTGTGCCCACAGAGAAGGGTTCAATCACTCATATGCTATAAAATGGATAAAAATGTTTTTTAATGATGAAAAATACCTTGTCTTATGAAAAGCAACACTTAGTAATGTCTCATATCAGAGCAAGGTTGTTTTTCGGTGACACATGCATGTTTCATAAGGTTTCAAAGTTGTGTACCCACTATTTGTCAACACCATCAGACATTTATTAAAATGTAATAAAATCAGGGAATATCAGGGGCAACTGTCACTCTAAAGGACCCCCTTGCCACAATCCTCCTCTGCAGAATACGTCACTGTCAGACAGGCTCTGCTAAGTTTTATAGTTTTAGAATATTTTAAATCCTAATGTTAATATTTCCTGGTCACAACCATGATATGTCAACACCATCTTCCAGTTTCTGAGGAAATTATTTGAAATATTTAGATCATTTTATTCTCCTGAAGCAGGTTCCATTAGCATCTAGCATCAACAGAAAAAACAAAATGGCTGCTATGAACTAATAATGATATTTCATTATGATATTTTCTATTTTTTGTGGAATTGTTGGTCACATGTGAAAGTGTAATCTATCTGCTAACATGAGAATGTGTTTTGAAATGTTAAAGATAAAGTTGAAATTATAGGCTATTAGGCTACACAGTCCAAGGTAAAAAGCACATTTTGTTAAAAAAAGAGAAAAGTTGGTAGATTGAATCAAAGCATAGCTCAGTAGCTTAGTACATATAAGATACATAAATGTAGTTTCATTTGTCTGAGTATAAAGTTTTATTTTTTCAATTTTGCAACCTGTTTTTTCCCACTTTTCAAGAATGACTGATTTAATGATTTGTAGATTACAGGTCCTTTGTCTTTATGCACGTTTGGGCTGTTCACGTTGCATTTACAGTGAATCATTGTGTGAACTAAGCAATTCTAATTTCTCCTAGGAATCATTCAGAGTTGTTTCTGAACTGGATCAAATGATTCACTAAAAGAATCCAACTTCACGAGTTCTCTCAACTCTCCAAGGAGAGCTTGAGCTGATGTCAAGCTGTCAATTTTCGGTGAATAACGACTTACATTTAGGCCTAGTCTTCGCACAAAAGTAGCGATAAAGATATTTAACTCTTTAATCTCTGTTTTTGTGCTGTACGAAAGAAATAAAGTAGTACGAGTTTGGAGCAATATGAGGGTGAGTACATAATCACAGTATTTATTTTTTCTAACAAGTATATGTAACAAAGAACTGAAAAATGACTACTTATGGTGTCATTATTTGCGTTCTTAAGTTTAGGCGCAAACAGGAAGTGGTTACTGTGTATGTACCGTCACCTGGTGGCTGTGAAGAGAACCTACGTGAGTCATTGTTTCTCGTGCAGTGGGAGAAAGGGGGCCACAGAGAGAGAAAAAATCTTATGAATGAGCATGAGTAATCTATGAAAGTAGATGAATGTAATCGCTTAATGAGAAGTGGAAAGAGAGAGCCATAGCGCGTCCCCTGCGTAAGCACAGACCCACTGAGGCACACGTCGGGATTGCACAATACACGCACGTGCACATCTGCACATAGTTTTAGCCTGAACGTACACTTGTATGGTTGTGATCAGACACACATGGTATGAGGCGCCACGTAGGATTTAAATCAAACTTCGCTTATCAATACATACATAAAACACGTGCATATACACCTATAAATTACTCACATATACTACTGGTTGTTCAAAATATATAAATGAAATACATGTGCACACTAATATGAAATCCATACCAATACATCTTAAGTTAGTAATGAATGCATATACACTTGTGAATAACTTGCATATACATATAAACTTGACGCACGCATACACCTATAGACACTCGCTTATACATATAAACTCGATCCATGCATATACACCTATAAACACTCGCACATACATATAAACTCGCTGCATGCACACACACCTATACATACTCGCATATACATATAAACTCGATCCATGCATATACACCTATAAACACTCGCACATACATATAAACTCGATGCGCGCACACACCCATAAAACACTCGCGCAAACATACAAAATAAAATTCACAAACGTATACAATTCTGATAAGAAGAGACGCATGGTTTAGTTGTGTATATATATGCAAGTGATTTCATATGTGTATGTGCGTGAACTTTTCAGTGTAAACGGAAGGCATTTCAGTGTAAAAGGAAGTAGCGGCACTTCCGGCGGCATCTCCAGATGCCGGGACATTTTAAAACGCTTAGCTTGGCTTAATGCATTAAAAAATTGTTTTTAAAAACCAAACTCAAACACATTATTAATAAAGCATACGATGTACAGACAAGCAGATGAGTCCAGAATAAGAACGCAACGCGTTTAATTACGGCGTTTCCTCCCATAAGGAATACGCTTAACGTGGCTTAATGCGTAAAGACAGAGTTTTTAAAATGCCAAACTCAGTAAACACATTATTAATAAATCAAACTAGAGTTTGGTCTAAAAACACTGTTTTAAAATCACTTTAGTAAATCATAAGAGTACAGTTTGACAATGTGTTTATTATAAAAGTAATTTTAATTCAAATACATCAGACGTATAACCCTGTTGGTGGAACTGTATAGGCGGTTTTGGAGAAAGAAAAAAAAACATTTAAAATATTCAAAAACGTGTATTGTTATTGTAGCAGTAAATTTAAACCAGAGAAAGTTTTGAAGCGCTATATTGCGCTTGATGAATTAGAGACCGTCTGACAATTCCACCGACTGGATTAAAACGTCCAAGTATTTTAATTAAAATGACTTTTAACATTTAAAATGACTAATTGTCAAACTGTAAAGCTTGTTTTACTCGTGTAATGATTTGATACAGTTTTTCAACATATCCCTTCATATATGTACAATACACAATTATTTAAATTAAAAATTACTGTAAGTCTATTTTTTCATGTAAAATTCTAGTGTACTGTACGTACAGTAAGGAAAATATTGGAAGTATTGTCTAAGGCGAGATATTGACAAAATATAATCAGTCAGTTAGGCCCACTAGGCGTTTACTATAGCCATGTAAACATTAATCTGAATGAATTATTGGCCTTCGTTTTGTACTGTGAAGTAAATTTGCAGACGGTCCCTAAAGGAAGGAGTAGGCGAAAATCAAACATAAAAATTTACTTTATGATAAATGCTTTAAATTTTGTTGAAATGTAGTTTTTAAAATAAAAAGTGTTACATCGAATTGTGTAATTGGCCAGCGAAGAAAGTCTGGAGATGCCATTGCGGCACATGCCAGAGACAGACCGTGGCATCTAGAGGCTTAACATGGCTTAATGCATTAAAACAGTGATTTTAAAAGATACTCAATCAACTCAATAAACATAATTATTAATAAATCATACTATAGGCTACTGTAGCCTACATAATTTGATTGTGTTTACTGAGTTTGGCATTTTAAAAACTCTGTCTTTACGCATTAAGCCACGTTAAGCGTATTCCTTATGGGAGGAAACGCCGTAATTAAACGCGTTGCGTTCTTATTCTGGACTCATCTGCTTGTCTGTACATCGTATGCTTTATTAATAATGTGTTTACTGAGTTTGGTTTTTTTAAAACAATTTTTTAATGCATTAAGCCAAGCTAAGCGTTTTAAAATGTCCCGGCATCTGGAGATGCCGCCGGAAGTGCCGCTACTTCCTTTTACACTGAAATGCCTTCCGTTTACACTGAGATGCCTTCCGTTTACACTGAGATGCCTTCCTTTTACACTGAAATGCCTTCCGTTTACACTGAGATGCCTTCCTTTTACACTGAAATGCCTTCCGTTTACACTGAAAAGTTCACGCACATCCACATATGAAATCACTTGCATATATATACACAACTAAACCATGCGTCTCTTCTTATCAGAATTGTATACGTTTGTGAATTTTATTTTGTATGTTTGCGCGAGTGTTTTATGGGTGTGTGCGTGCATCGAGTTTGTGCGAGTGTTTATAGGTGTATATGCATGGATCGAGTTTATATGTATATGCGAGTATGTATAGGTGTGTGTGCATGCAGCGAGTTTATATGTATGTGCGAGTGTTTATAGGTGTATATGCATGGATCGAGTTTATATGTATAAGCGAGTGTCTATAGGTGTATGCGTGCGTCAAGTTTATATGTATATGCAAGTTATTCACAAGTGTAGGCTATATGCGTTCATTACTAACTTAAGATGTATTGGTATGGATTTCATATTAGTGTGCACATGTATTTCATATATATATATTGAACAACCAATAGTATATATGTGAGTAATTTATAGGTGTATATGCACGTGTTTTTGTATGTATTGATAAGCGAAGTTTGATTTAAATCCTACGTGGCGCCTCATACAATGGTGACTGATTATATAGGAGTGAAGGTAAGAGCTGTTTTTTTTTTGTTTTTTTTTTAATAAGCATAAGAAATCTATTTCATTTGTTTCATTATTTGATAAAGATGAAATATAAAAATAATAAGATATAATCTACTGAAAGCTGCATAAAATTAGCAAATACATAAAATTTAAGGCATAATCAAGAAATCATGTTTACTGTATGTTGCGTGTAATGTACAGTTGAATATGTGTTTGAAAGTCGCTTTGGATAAAAGCGTCTGCAAAATGACTAAATGTAAATGTAAAGAGAATGTCTTTTTAGTATTTTATTATTAATTTACCTAAATGTAATTCAAAATTCAAATGGAATGAAATTCAAGGAAATTAATTTCTACAATGACAACAAAGGAATTATATAGAATTTTTATTTATTACTATAAATATTTTATGTCCACAGAGCATCACCTCCTTTCAAACCATGATCTGCATATTTTACACCACTAAATCTACAGATGGTTCAAAAGTTCATGTTATGCATATTTTCCTCTTGTTGTAACCATAATAATGCAGAAATTAGTAGAGGAGCCTGAATTAGTCCCAGACAGAAAATAAAATAAAACACTTTCTCATCAACAAAGTTCTAATATATCCATTTTCTGCACCCCCTTCCTGTGCTCTACGAAGTCTCTTTACACTTTTGACCTTTTCTGGGTTGTTTTTCCCTCACTTCATCAATCTTTGTTTGCTTGTCTGTGAGCCATGGAAAACTAATAGAGAGATGGTGAGTTAGTGCACATAATTTCCTGGTAGAGATGAGATTTGTAAAACAGAGTTCAGCCAGCATGTCTGCTAGACGCGTATTGTCAGACACATACTAGCGTGCATAAATGAGTGTTATCTCAGTCTGACCA
The DNA here is from genome assembly GCA_021397915.2 of Tor tambroides. Lineage (NCBI taxonomy): Eukaryota > Metazoa > Chordata > Actinopteri > Cypriniformes > Cyprinidae > Tor > Tor tambroides. Next base: position 14,004 of record JAFVLL020023413.1, on the reverse strand, counting down.
GCGGAATGAAAAGCCCTTGAGGAATTCTGGCCACTTTACTTTAAAGCAATCTCGGACTTTCAGATACAGTACTTCCTGTTCACTGTAAATGGAAACGTGGGCGTATGATGGGACAGAGAGGTGTAACTAAATCTTTTGTGGATCATTGTGATGCAGCTTCATTCTTATGAAAGGTCAAAAATAGAAACTCTACTGTGGTCATCAAGCCCTGAGTCAGTGGTTTTCATAAAGGGGATCATCATAGTCTCAAAACAAGTCTACATTTTGAAGCACATACTGCCTTTAGTTTGCATGTAGATACGTGTAGAAAGGCTATGGGAGTGTTGCCTGTCCATTGTTTCAAAAGAGAACACATTCTTAATCATTTTTAAAGGGATAGTTCTCTCAAAAATGAAAAAAGTTAAAGGGAGATGAGTCAATACAACATTTTGTGGTAATCAACATGCTGTATATTGAGATTAATTTGTATATTCCTTAATCCGCAGTCTTGTTAAGGAAAGAATTGTGACTGAATGCAATGTCATGCTATGTCTAGTCTGTGTAGAAAAGACTGTATTTTATTTATTTATTTAGTTTTTTATTATGTTTTGTTTTTCTAAAATCAGTTCAAAAGCATAAGCCTAGAATAGCTTTGCAAAATAATGTAGGTATCAGCTGAAACCTGTGGTCACAACTCTCTGTTGTTATGATGGTGCCATGGGAATCCCTGATAGGAATCCTAATGGGGTTTACCTACATTTGCACCACACCCAGTTACAATGACAATCCGTTTGAACTACAGAGAGGGGGTGGCAGGCGCACACTCACCTGCTGGTGATCCCAATATGGGTGTGTATCCATGAGCAGGACAAATAAATCCGTTTTTTTTTACCTCACATGACTAATAACTGACAGTTCACCTCCCACACCTCAGGTTTGTTAAACCACTCTTTGATCAGTTGTAAAAAGCAAATATAGAACGGCAAGTACATATAGTATCACCATTGCATTGCACCATTTTTTTGATTAAAACAGAATCCTATTTCTCTGCTGACTCACGCCGTACAGTTATACAGTTATTCCAAATCATATACCTCCATGGAACATTGTGATATTCAGTGCAAAAACTAAAGGAATGGAAATGAAAGAAACTCTTAACTGTAGCTCCAGTAAGGATTTTGTAATAAACTGTATGGTTTAAATTCAAAGAATGTTATAAAAACAAAGCTTGAGTCATACAAGGTATAAAGTCATAATGCTATGTCATGCTACACCATAATAAAAACCTAACCACAACTTCCACTTTTAGCTTCCTAGAAAGTCAGCATTAGGTTCTAATAAATGAGAAATACACAGTTCTTCTTCACCCATTTGAAAGATTTTTATGGCCAAAATCACTGTTTTAGACTGAAATGTTTCAAGTTTTTGAGCAACATGTAAATTCATGACTTGTCATTTTTCAAAATAATGCCTGAACACAATTTTCATATTTTATTAAATCTGCATATTTGACTAAATTCTTAAAATATTAAAACATCATTAAAACGTACATATCCTTTTAGGTTTATGGACAAAATCTGTTTTTTTTTTTAATAATGCAAAGAGAAAAAATAAATGTTTTTTTGTTTTGTTTTTTTGTCATATTAGTGACGGGTTAATTTAAGTAAATCATTTTTGTTTGTGTTTGTATTGTCAGGATATAACACAGGAAGGATACAGCGAGGAACAGTTAGGCTGAAAAGATGAGTGTTTTCACACTAATGAGGTCAATCCTGTTTATGTACCATCTGTGCATTTACATTCACTGAGCCAGAACGGTCAGTGCTGCTGTCTCTGTCTCTCTTTCCCTTACCCAGATTCTCCTAATTTATCTATCCATCTCTCCACCCCTCCAGTATTTAGTAACTACAATGCATATTTCAATAAAAATTGAAATGCGTAAATGTAAATATATGCACTACCATTCAAGAAAAGGTTCGGTTAAAATTTTAAAATATTTTTGAAAGAAGTCTCTTTTGCATACCAAGGCTGCTCAAAATACAGTAAAAATACAGTAATATTGTTAAATATTATAATTTAAAATAACTGTTTTCTACTTTGTATTTTAAAATGTAATCTACTCCTGCGATGGCATCCATCAGATGCCAGTGATATTCTTTTTTACCAGCTGCTGAGTTACATGCTGACTCAGTCTGAACTTTAAACTTGTGCACAGAAAAACACTTAATTCATTAGCCATGCAGTCTAAAGATTTCGTTCACTGTTAGCCAGTTTAACATTGCTCAAATCTCTGCGCATAAATGATTCTGCAAGCAGCAGATCTGATGAAGCTTGTCAGAAACCAAAACTCTTCCATATTAGCATACATTTTTCAACTATTATCCCCGTCTACATGTCCTCAATATCTTGTATACCACTCGCCTCTCACAGCTATGGTACCTTTGTCTTTGGTTGTGTTCTGAATAGTGTCTAATTACTGCACTTAAATCCTCTTAAGTGCCCTGTGCTATTTCCGTGTTGGAGCACAGAGTTGTCCAATGTCTCTTGACTTAAGAAAGCTGCTTTGTGCCCTCCCCACGCACACTCAAAAAAGCATGAAGGACAAGCTAATGGTGATAGTGACCACGTAACAGCTCACTGAAGGGACGTATTCGGACCATAAAAAAGGTGAGCAGGCAACTGTTTGATTTAACAGGTTTCTGTAGGTCCAGACTGATTTACTCATGCAGTTACAGAATATTTCAGCTTCATGCTTAAATGCATCTTTTCCTGTTTGTTCTGTTTTACAACTTTAAGTGAGTCACAGTGTTATTTAACGAAAGCCTAAAGTCTATTCAGCTTCATGCTTTGATGCATCTTTTCCTGTTCGTTCTGTTTTACAGCTTTAAGTGAGTCGCAGTGTTATTTAACTAAAGCCTATGTAATCATAGGCCTGATTATACTTTTGATGAGCTATGATGTTACAGACGAATGGATTGCATGAAACAAAGTCTACTTTGATTTGATTTGCATACTAAAGTGACAGCATAATTCCTGTTTTTCTCTAAAACAAACCTTGGAGCTTTTGGAGCGTTTGTTCAGATACTTTGATGTACCGTAGATAGCGGTAGTGTTGTCTACGGTATATTATCTCAGAGAACTATGCAAATGTTCATGCCATGTTTATTATTTTGCATGATTGAACAAGACTTCAAGATTCAGATCAGACTGAATGAAAAGCATTCAAAAAGACTTTGATAAATGAATAAAGACTCAAAGGAGCTAAAAACAGTGAAGCAAAGCCATAATCATGTAACTGCATGAAAATGTTGTTTTGATATAAAAATACAAAATGTAAAACGCCACTTTTCAAGAAGCAAACTGAAATGGAAGACTGTTCATAATAGTCATAGTTCATAATACCATGCTTTTAATAGAGTATTTTTTCTCCAAGAATAAGTGTACAGTAAGAGTAATCTGTGTGCACAAACCAAGCATCAAAATTTTAAAGAAATACCAAAGAAAACTGAGACAACCTCCAAAGCTGTCATACTGGATTTCATTGGTTGCCATCTGAGCTGAGGCATTGCATCATAGCTGTAATCTCAATTAGCCATCAGTGATTTACTGAGAGTAGTGAGAGGTACAATGGAGGAGGTTTGAGGCCAGAGGCTAGCAGGGCAAAATGAAGACTCTGAGCTCTAGTATTAAACTGCTAATCTGCTGCAGCATGAGCTTTACCTGATCTCGGTCTCAACCTCATATGAAAAAGATCAGTTTAATGACTGACCTGAACGCAATCAAATATGTTCTGCATTGTTGATTTTAATGTTGGCATTAAGGTGGTATATAATAAAGTTTTATGCATTTGCAATGGTATTGCTTGTAGAATCAAATAGAATCAAAGAAATGTGCATTAAAAAGAATGACAAACCGATGTAAAGTATCTGGGTTGAAATGGGAATTTATGCATATTGTAAATTATTTGAGGACAGTTCAAATGTCATTCCATGACATCATATCGACGACGCCCACTTGTGCAAATAAATTGGATCAAGGAGTAATCTGATCTTCTTACTCTTAATAAACCTAATATCTTCCAAGAAAGAGCGAACGGGTACAGCGACACAGAGGCACTGTCCACGTGCCAACATTTCAATGAACATTTGTTGCTTGTTCGATTGAATGTATCTTGCCTTCCTGAAAAAGTAATTTAAAAAACTCTTTTGTTTTCATTGTTTGAAACTGGATAGTCGTTCAGAGACATATAGATACAGCTTTTGTTACTTTTGCTGAAACCATTAAGAGAATTTTTTTATTTTGACATATATATATGTGAGATGAAGATTTGAACTTTTTCCACAGATAATCAACAAATAAAAATGTCTGACAGAGTCGTAGATGAAGAACCAGCGGTTGTCACTCACACTGGTCAGTATGGTTCTTATTGTTTTGTGAGACTGTAAAATGAATGAGTCATATAGGGAAACTGATCTAATGTATTAAGAGCATGCAGAATGAAAACGGAAAGGTTTCCCAAACTGGAGTTTGCAAATTGATGAAAAGCAATTAATTAATTAATTAAATCATAAAATTACTAGAAAACAATAAAAATGTTATTTGTTTGCCTGCATGCCACATGACCATTTACCAACATCGGAGAACCATGTGCATGAACTTATGAATGTGTTGTTGGATGATTGAAATTAATTCAGGGGTTCTTCAAGGAACTATTTTAGGTCAAAGGAGTTGGTCAAAGCCTGAATCCTTGCGTTATGGTTGCCAGCTACCCATTGTGAGCAACTTGGTGTTCTTGTGAAGAAATTAAAGAAACACATTCAACCCTGAGTTAGGAACCAGGAAATTTTGAGGCCCGATTGTAATTTTAATTATTGAACAAAATTTGAAGCAACAACATCAGTGTGTGGATATTTGCTCATTTTCCCTTTGTAAGTCAAATAAGAGATATCTATAATCAATTTCTATAAAATATGTTGGACCTGAACTGAACTGATATCATCCATCGCTGAAAGTGAATTGACTACGGTAGGCTATTGCTTGTCTTTTGATTTATGGTTGGCTTGCTGCAATTAGCTATAACAACTTAAATGTGTTAAGATTAAATTTGTTGAACTTAAATATCCAGCTTAACTAACCTAAACTTATAATTTTAAGTAAAGCACAAACTTCAAACAAAACATCATTACTTATTCTAATGTTGAATTTTAAGTTGTGATTAATCGCAGCAATCATTTTTTACAGTATATGTATTGACGTAATTCACTCATCTATTCATTCACTTATGGTGTCTCTAGGACCAAAGGGTGTCATCAATGACTGGCGTAAATTTAAATTGGAGAGCATGGACCAGGAGGCTCTGCCTCCCAACAAGAGAGAGCTGCTTAGACAGATGTCGTCCCCCCACAAACCCAGAGACTCCTGTGTGGGTGGATTCAATCGCAAGGTTGCCTCTTTTGACAATGATTTCAAAATAAAAATGAGCTCTTTGAAGAAAAACAATGCTTTTCTAAATTAGGCTGTAAAAAGAGCATTCTAAAAATGGATGATAATTCTCTATCTATAATGTTACTTTTGTCAAAAGTCAACCCGATCTCATGAAAGTGCGTATAAATAGTACGCCAAATAAAAACGAAAACTCGTGGTATTGATACGCAAAAATGGACTTTGGCGTGTCTATGCTACGCGATGGGTAGGGTTAGGGTTGTGGTGTAGATGCGTATCATATGCACGCCAACAAATTTCGTATCATATGCACGCGAAAACTGCGTGTTATATGCACGCCAAAAACGCGCGTAGCATATAAACGCCAAAGTCCATTTTTGCGTATCAATACCACGAGTTTTCGGGGGGGGGGGGGGGGGGTTTGGCGTAATATAATACGTATTTTCATGAGACCGGGCACCAAACTATACTAAAACATTGCTATAGTTATTGTGTAGGTCGTTTTAATTAATTGATTCATGTATTCTGTATACACATAAAGAATTTAGAGGTTGCAAACTGAGGACCAGGGATCCCCTATGGGCTACGTAGGGGTGACAAATATGTGATTTTAAAAAAAATAAAAATCTGTTAAAATTAGTGTTAAAATATTTATCGAATATTCAGTACAATGACCATATAAAAGCCAGTTGTTTGATTTCAGAAACAGTATATTTTCTTTACATCATGCATAATATTTTTCTCACACCGTATAAATGGGTTTTTACACTTTATGCTAGGAGGGGGTTCCTCAAAAGAGGTCATATTTGGCGGGTCTTTGACATCAAAACATGATTTAATGGATTAACTTCCAAATTTAAATGCAGTTGTCTCTCCCAAAAATCTGCATTGGCCTTAAAAGCTTTGAATTTTCCTGCTTCTTTTTCACTTCTCAGATGAGCGCTCAGGAGTATGAGCTGATAAAGGAAGATGATGAGAAAAGTCTGCGTAAGTACCGCAAGCAGTGCATGCAGGAGATGCACGAGCGCCTGAGCTTCGGGCCCAAATTTGAGGGCGTGTATGACCTCGACAGTGGCGAGGCCTTCCTGGAGATCATTGAGAAGGAGCACCGGCTCACAGTGGTGGTGGTGCACATCTTCAAAGATGGAGTGCAGGGGTGCGAGGCGCTTAACAGTTGCATGGATTGCCTGGCCTCAGAATATCCCAGCGTTAAATTCTGCCGCATTAGCTCCACCGCCACTGGAGCTGGCGAGCGTTTCTCAGATGATGTGCTGCCCGCCTTGTTAGTGTACAAGGCTGGAGAGCTTCTGGGGAACTTCCTGGCTGTTACGCAGCATTTCAGCGAGGAGTTCTTTGCTACCGATGTAGAGGCCTTCCTCAATGAGTATGGACTGCTGCCAGAGAAGGAATGTGGCCCTGGAGCTGATGAGGATGAAGCAGATGTGGAGTGATGAAAGATGGCACAGAGTAAGAATGGATGAAATGAATGGGAGGAATGTTTTTCTGAATATGACAAGAATAAGTTTCATTATTCTTCCAGCTAACATGATGAGATGCTTCTGTGTGCACATGCAGCCCATGGTAAAGATCTCTTTGAGCACAGTAGAGAAAACTACTGAATGTTTTGTACAGTACAGCAAGAAATGGAATAAAGCCGAGAAAGATAATAAGATATTCAACTATCATGTTTTCTCATATAAACAAATAGACAACTGCATGAATATGAAATAGATAAGAATGAATTAGTGTCATGTGGAATACTTATGCACATATTGTACATGTGTAATTACATGTAGCCAAAGATGATGCAAATAAGAATGGTCCATGATCGGTTCTTCTTCAATGAATAGTTCGCCCAAAAATTAAAAATGAATGAAAATATACTCACCCTCTTGCCATCCAAGATGTAGTTTGTTTCTTCATTAGAACAGATTTGGAGAAATTTAGCATTACATCACTTGCTCACAAATGAATCCTCTGCAGTGAATGGGTGCCGTCAGAATGAGAGTCCAAACAGCTGATAAAAACATCACAATAGTACAGTAATTCACACTACTGCAGTCTGTTAATTAGCGTCTTTTGAAGTGAAATGCTACATGTTTGTAAGAAATAAATCAAGGCATTTTAACTTTAAACCATTGCTTCTGGCCAAAATACGATGTTTCCTTCAAGTGAAAAAAATCCATTCCTTGTCTTTTAACATCAAAATCACAAGACATCATCATAATCATAAGACATATTTGTTTTGAACTGTTTTGACAGTTGAATGCTAAACAGTGCTTAATCGGAATATTTCTCTCCTGATTCAGAAAAGAAGATTTTCATTGGAAAAAACAATATTACAATATGGATAGAGGACTTATAAAGATAAAATGCCTTAATGATGGATTTGTTCATTACAAACATGCAGATTTTCACTTCACAAGGCATTAATGGATGGACTGGAGTTGTGTGGATTACTTGTGGAATATTGTGATGTTCTTTTTAGCTGTTTGGACTGATTCTGATTCATTCATTCTGATGGCACCCATTCACTGCAGAGGATCCATTGGTGAGCAAATGATGACATGCTAAATTCAGTTTCTCCAAATCTGTTCTGTTGAAGAAACAGACTCATCTACATCTTTGATGACCTGAGGGTGAGCAAAATTTCAGCAAATTTTCTTTTTTGGGTGAACTATTCCTTAAACATGTGCATGAACATCTTTATGATTTTCGGTGCATGGAAATTTTGTGAGGTTCAAGATAAGCAGCATCCTGAGTAAAATCTGATTTTGTGGTGGGGATGGTTTTAACCTACTTTTGGTTTGCATGCACAAGCTGTCTAAATTGGTTTGGCTGGAATTTTGCATAAACCAGGAGATTTTATGTAAACTGTATTTTTAGGCATACATAAATAAATGCAAATGGAAACACTGAACATTTCCCCTGCCTGTTCTGTAGATTTAGTAAAAAAAAAAAAAAAAACCTATTACATATACACATGCTCCACTTGCACACAAATTACATGTCACCCCTGAAGAAAGCATTTGAAGAACAGAATCAATCAAGAGAGCAATAAAGTGAAATTCCAGAGAATTTGCACCTTCCTTTAATGTGGTTTGAGAAGCGAGACGGCACTTGCTGAAACACAATCTCTGCAACTGACTTTACCGTGACCTGCAGGTTCAAAAGTTCCATTCTATATTAAAAGAATAGATACTTATTGCACATTTGTGCATTTTCCCAATCATTTTCCTATAACTTGACATGTTATAATTATGTATTTATGGGAATCTTCCTTTGAGTTGAGTTGCACAGTAAGGGCAATGATCAGGATTTAGCTGAACTCCTGATGAACCATGGGTTATGAAGAAGTGAGCCAGCAAAAGACATGCTACTGTTCCTCGCCGCTAAAGAAGCCAGGGCTTTTCAGTGATATCCTCTTGTTAGAGTGGATTAAAATCTGCTGTTGTCTTGAAATAGCTGGTGTAGAGTTAACAAACAAACAAATATATTTCAATATAGCTCTATTGTGTCATCAGTCAGGTTAATCAGTGCAGTAAGTGGCTATATGGCCATGTTGTCATGCTTTTATGAGCGGCGTATGTGATATTTTTTTTATCAGCTTAGTCTGGAATCTTATTACTGGATTTAAATCCAAGATCTTATTTTGTTTAGTGTCAAAATACGGGCTGCCCTGAGTGGAGACTTTGTCATCATGCAGGATACTTTCACTCTAATCCAACAATTAGTGTTTTTGAAAAACTATTGTAGAATAGATATTTTAAATGACCTATTAATTTGAACATGCAGTACTGATAAATACAGGCTATATTACTATATGCTTGAATCCTATAATTTGGCGCTGATTTTTATTTTACCCAGAACTAAGATTTTAATCTCACCATAGTTCAGAATAAATTCAACAGCAGTTGCAACAAAACTGCATCAGCTTGTGGGGTCCTGAAGCAATTTTTTTCATCTGTTCCATATTTGAAAAAAAGACATGCAAACCAATCTGAGAGTAACATATTTTCTCTTGAGGGCCAAGCCATGCAGGCACACCCACTGAGGGCCTGCAGGGTTTGGTGATTTTGTGGTAATGTTTTGTGTGTCTCACGCCGAGCTCTTGCTATATCGTGCGACGAGGTTGTCTGCGCTTCACGCGAACATGTTCTGACAACATCTGCACCTGATACCACATTTGCCTCCATCCTCTCTGCATGCGTGAAGGAGTAGCCCAAACAGCCAAGTCCTCGTCTGGACTTAATTCCTAAGACAAGTTGTCACGTGTTCATAGCTCAGACAGATTAAAAACTTTATGGATACTGTATTGTAAGACAGTAAAGTATTAATATATATATGAGCTATATATATACAGGTGCATCTCAATAAATTAGAATGTCGTGAAAAAGTTCATTTTTTCTTGTAAGTTATTTCAAAAAGTGAAACTTTCATATATTTTAGATTCATTGCATGTAAAGTAAAACTTTTTTTTTTAATTGTTTTAATTGATGATTAGAGCTTACAGCTCATGAAAGTCAAAAATCAGTGTCTGAAAATATTAGAATATTTACATTTGAGTTTCAATAAATGACCATCCATACAGTATAAATTCTGGGTATCTCTTGTTCTTTGAAACCACAATAATGGAGAAGACTGCTGACTTGGCAGTGATCCAGAAAACAATCATTGACACCCTCCATAAAGAGGGTAAGTCACAGAAGGTCATTACAGAAATGTGTGGCTGTTTACAGAGTGCTGTATCAAAGCAAAGTTGACTGGAAGGAAGAATTTGGGTAGGAAAAGGTGCACAAGCAACGGGGATGACAACAAGCTTGAGAATACAGCCAAGCAAAGCTGATTCAAACACTTGTGAGAGCTTCACAAGGAGTGAACTGAAGCTGGAGTCAGTGCATCAAAAGTCACCACACTCAGACGTCTTCAGGAAAATGGCTACCAAGCCACTTCTGAACCAGAGACAACGTCAGAAGCGTCTTACCTGGGCTGTGGAGAAAAAGAACCGGACTGTTGCTCAGTGGTCCAAAGTCCTTTCAGATGAAAGTAAATTTTGCATTTCATTTGGAAATCAAGGTCTCAGAGTCTGGAGGAAGAGTGGAGAGGCACAGAGTCCATGTTGCTTGAAGTCCAGTGTGAAGTTTCCACAGTCAGTGATGATTTGGGCTGCCATGTCATCTGCTGGTGTTGGTCCACTGTGTTTTCTGAAGTCCACAGTCAATGCAGCCATCTACCAGGAAATTTTAGAGCATTTCATGCTTCCTTCTGCTGACAAGCTTTATGGAGATGCTGATTTCATTTTCTAGCAGGATTTGGCACCTGCCCACACTGCCAAAGGTACCAAAAACAGGTTCAATGATCATGGTGTTACTGTGCTTGATTGGCCAGCAAACTCACCTGACCTGAACCCCATAGAGAATCTATGGGGTATTGTCAAGCGGAAGATGAGAGACACCAGACCCAACAATGCAGATGACCTGAAGGCCGCTATCAAAGCAACCTGGCCTTCCATACCACCTCAGCAGCGCCACAAAATGATCACCTCCATCATGCCACGCCGAATTGAGGCAGTAATTAAAGCAAAAGGAGCCCCTACCAAGTATTGAGTACATATACAGTAAATGAACATACTTTCCAGAAGGCCAACAAGTCACTAAAAATGTTTTTTTTTATTGGTCTTATGAAGTATTCTAATTTGTTGAGATAGTGAATTGGTGGGTTTTTGTTAAATGTGAGCCTAAATCATCACAATTAAAAGAACCAAAGACTTAAACTACTTCAGTCTGTATGCACTGAATTTATTTAATACACGAGTTTCACAATTTGAGTTGAATTACTGAAATAAATGAACTTTTCCACGACATTCTAATTTATTGAGATGCACCTGTATATATATATATATATATATATATATATATATAAAGGTATGTTGTCCTCTGTAGTATTAAAAAAATTTATATAAATATTTGATAAAAACAAAAAATATATACAGTATATAACAGGCTTGGACTACTCTTACAAGTTTTTAATTAATTTTTTAAGACTGGTCGTATTTTTTTAAAAATTCGGTTACATAAAAACATACATTAGTCCAAGTTCATTCCATCAACTGATAGTTGGTCAGACTAGTTCTTAAGACATAGTCTTAATGTAGAGGCAACTGGCCTGAGATGTAACTTATATCTACAGTATCATACATATATGGTTTGTATGGATTTTAATAATATCTAAATTAATACACTTTCATTTAGACTGCAGTGCTTAGATCTGAAACAAATATTTACTGACCACTGCTGGACAGTGACAAGATGTTAGCAGTTGAATTCACAGTTCAGTTCTGTTAATTTTCTCCTGTTTTCACAAGGAACATCACAGAGAAATCTCACACATAAAGACCTCTCTCGTTTAGCTGATGTAAAAACTCAACCATAAAGCTTGGAGATCTTTAGGAAGGACTTTAGTCATGTTGTATTGTAATATAAGAAGTGTTTTGTACTATAAAAATAAACAATCACAAACTATGTGGCTAATATGTTACAGGCTTTCATGGATTGGAATCTGTTATTATTATGTTAGCCAAGGCTGAAAGTGTTTTGAAAATATAAAAACATTTAGAGTTGCTGACCACAGTCAAAAATCAGTTTTGTTATTCATTTGTTGTTTTTAATCTGATCCAGGATTGTTTTTCTTGCAATTAATTTTAAAGCACTGGTTTATTGATTTTCCTGCTGCAAACCTTTAATCAATAACACTTTAATGTACCTTAGACATTTATATACAATAAAGAATATTTGTAAACATTTTACTCCTTCCATTTAATACAGATGATCCGTGATGATATTTTGTAGTAAACAATAAGGTACAATAAAAGGTATTCAAATCAAACCTAACAATACAATAGATGGCTCCTCAAGATAACATATGATATATAGCAGTATTTCTATCATCATTGTGGTCTAATTAAAAACTTAAAGCTTTGTGTAAATAGCCTGTGAGGTACGCAATAATTTAACCCAGACAAAACTCCAGGAATTCCACAGGAGCAACCTCTCACAAAATGAGTCATGCATGTGAATGAAACAAATAATGACACAGTAAAACAAAACAGTGTAGAACTGGACCAGAAAGAAAACAAATGTGTGATGAATTATAGAAGAGAGTATAATACAGTTTCAAAGAAGGCAAAATGTCCAGAAAATGGTAAACTAAATGACTCTGTCCATTGAAGGGTTTCGTGAACTCTGCATATAATGGTGGCAAAGGCCTTCTGAGAGTGACGTTGGGCACAGGAGAGGTAGTGGGTGGACAGACATGATGGATGTGAATTTCAAGTGTAAATGGGACCATAGGTGAAGGGCTGGATGGAGGTGGGGTCAGGGGTTGACATGGAAGGGATATGAGCTCACAGGGCTTTTTAACACTGCTTTGTGTGAAAATTACAGCAGTATTCACCACCCACACACACAAACACATACTTGAAAACTTCCTACCCTCCTCTTACTCAACATCTCATGTAGCTTTGTCACGCAAAGGTGAAGTAGTAGTGAAGTTTATTTTCCCCATATGTCACTATGGAAACCAGGATATGGGGATAAAAAACCCCACAATAAATCACGGAATAAAAATTCCATACACATAAAAATTTCCATTAACCACACATGCACTTACTCAGGGTCAACTATTACCTCCTTTGGATGTTGAAAACAGGAAACTAGACTCCATGGTTAACCACCAATGTCTCATAAACACTGATCGGATCACTAAAAAAGCAAGACTTTACGTTAATTCTTTTTTGATGCAGTGATTATTAATGCATTGACCCTATAGACTAAGCAAGTAACAAAAAGACAAAGCATTTTCAAAACATGAAGGTGTGTGAGGTCTTGAGACATTCCCATGGGTCTTTGTTTTCTAGAGTGTGTTGATGTTTGGAAGAGGTGAAAGAGAGAGCGTTGCTTGGCTGATTCAAGGTTACAGCTGCATAGCAAAGAGAGGCGAGGTTACACTATCTCTCCGTACAGACAGTCTTACTGTAAATAATATCCAGTGCCTAAGGGGCAACTAACGGCATTAACAACTATTATATGTTTTTTGCTTCCATTTGAAAATTCCATATTGATTATTCATCTGTGGTCACACTGATATGTGTTATGACTGGTCTAAGGAATGGAAAACTGCTAAAGAACAAAAGCAAGAAAGAGAAAGCAAAGGCAGGTAATGATATTCATCAAATGAATACCAAGACTGTATGGGACAAGATGAGCCAAGTAGAAATGAGACAAAGGTAAAACCAACACATATGTTTCAGTTATCTTTTATCAACTATTGTTTTAAACAGGATCTGTAACATAAGACCATAGAAGTATGAATGAAAAAAAAAAGTTTTAACATGATAATCATCCAAATTAATGGAAAGTGATCAGAGTATTAAGAAGAATAAAAAAGATAAAAATGTAATTCCAACAGACAGAGAAGTAGCTACTAAAAGCACGTTTATGTAGATTTTACCGCATTAAAAATGTTTAAGCTATTGTGATATAACAAAGATAACAAAAAAAAAAAAAAAAAAAAAAAAAATGCAAA
>JAFVLL020023412.1:0-10026 GCA_021397915.2 Tor tambroides | reverse complement strand
GAGCAATGATATCCAAGTACTATAACAAGTCTCAGTTAGCAGTACAAGTAGCAAGTTTTTTTTTTTTTTTTTTTTTAATTATATAATAAAAAGAAAGATAGAATAGAAAAAGAATAGAGCAAGATAGTGTTAGAGGCCTTTTTTTGCTTTTGTTAATTGTATAATAAGTAAAAAGAAAAGAAATAGAATACAAAAAGATTAGAAAAGATTAGTGTTAGTTTTTTTTTTTTTTTTTTTTTTTTAAGAAAACAAGCAGTAAATGAATAGAGTGCAAGTCTAAAAGGGACACTTTTTTAAAGAATAGAATTAGAATAGAGAGTGCTAGAGTTAGAGGGTCAAATAAAGATGTAAACAGTCCAAGTAAACGGACCGCTGGCTGAACATCTGATGCATATGGCACACAAAAGTGGAAACAACTTCAGGAGTTTCAAAGTCGTTATGGGATTGGTTGAATTATACAGGATTTCCAGGAGATGTGTCGCGTTCTTTAACATTCTGCCTAGAACCAAAGATGCCGTGGTGCCAAACCCCCTCACAAAAGAAGAAAGTCGCCGTGTTTACAACTGTGAGGACGAGCACTTATCAAGATCAACTAAATGCTGGATTTTTAAAAGTAAGTGAAATATTTAAAGTTCGCAGTATAGAATCTTTAAAATACATCCGAGAGTTTTACTCACCGGTTTGTTATTGTGGCGACATTTCCACGCCCCAAAACGTGATGCTGAACAAAACGAACTGTGATTGGTTGTTTGACATGTTGGTCAAACGGCCTCATGGGTGGGCCTTGGCCAATGAAAGCTGCCATGGATTCCAGACCTTCAGCCGTTAGTCTGAAGGTCTGGCTATGCAAGACTAACAGTAAACAGTCCAAGGTCAAAAACAAGGCAAGGCAATGGCAAAGGCAATGGCAAACGGCAAATGACAATAAGAAGAAATGCTCAGTAACTAACAGCTAAACAAGACTTTGCGATGTGATTGTTTTGTGTGCTTCTAAATAGTCCTCCTGATTGGAACTAGTTGTGTATGCAATCAGTTCCTAGGCATGGGGTGTGATGTGAAATGGAGTCCGTGAAACAATGGCAAAGGTCCAGAATGGAGTGCCCTCTAGAGGAGCTCATGGGCACTCCAACTGGAGATCGTGACACATTCTAACCGATTCATGGAATTTTAAAATCCTTATTGTTCTATATTGTTTTTTTTTCTTCTTTTTTTTTTGTTCTTAGGCTTACTTGGAAGTCAGGATGAGAGCTCACACAACACATGACATCTTTTTCATGTTTTATCTTTTATTTTTGTTAATGTATAACCAAAGATATTTATTCTTTAACGATTGTGTTTAGCTATTTATAATTTATTCATTTAAAGATTTAGTGAAATTTTGACAACAGAATTACCTTTTTAATACTTGTAAGTAACAATAGTAAATATTGTAAATAGTAGTAAATATTGTAAATATTTTTTGTTACATTTTATCAATTAATTTTTTGAGTAAATTAAAGAGCCTATCACTCCTTGCCCTGTCTTCTGCATCTTTTTCAAGCATGAAAGGACTATTTAAGGTCATGCCACAGCATATCAATCGGATTTAAGTCTGGACATTGATTTGGCCATTCCAAAACCTTAATTTTGTTTTTCTTGAGCCATTCAGAGGTGGACTTGCTGGTGTGTTCGGGATCATTGTCCTGCTGCATAACCCAAGTGTGCTTGAGGTCACAAACTGATGGCCAGACATTCTCCTTCAGGATTTTTTGATAGAGTGCAGAATTCATGGTTCCATCAATTATGGCAAGTCGTCCAGGTCCTGAAGCCGCAAAGCACCCTCAGACCATCACACTACCGCTACCATGTTTGACTGTTGGTATGATGTTCTTTTTATGAAATGCTGTGTTGGTTTTAGCCAGATGTAACGGGACACGCACCTTCCAAAAAGTTCAACTTTTGTCTAATCAGTCCACAGAATATTTGCCTAAAAGTCTTGGGGATAATCAAAATATTTTTTGGCAAATGTGAGATGAGACTTTGTGTTCTTTTTGGTCAGCAGTGGCTTTTGCCTTGGAACTCTCTCATGGATGCCGTTTTTGCCCAGTCTCTTTCTTATTGTTCAGTCATGAACAATGACCTTAATTGAGGCAAGTGAGGCCTGCAGTTCTTTAGATGTTGTTCTGGGTTCTTTTATGACCTCCTGGATGAGTCGTCGTTGTGCTCTTGGAGTAATTTTGGTAGGCCAGCCACTCCTGGGAAGGTTCACCACTGTTCCAAGTTTTCTCCATTTGTGGATAATGGCTCTGACCGTGTTTCGCTGGAGTCCCAAAGCCTTAGAAATGCCTTTATAACCCTTTCCAGACTTAAACATGTCAACTATTTTGTTTCTCATCTGTTCTTGAATTTCTTTAGATCGAGGCATGATGTGTTGCTCTTTAAGCATGCTTTACTTTGTCAGACAGGTTCTATTTAAGTGAGTAAGTAATCAGGCTTGGGTTTGGCTAGTGAAATTTAACTCAGCTTTCTAAAATAATGTGGTTAATCACAGTTCTTTCATGATTTAACAGGAGGGGGCAATTTATTTTTCATGTAGGGCCAGGTAGGTTTGGACAGTTTTTTTTACCTTAAATTAAAACATCATTTAAAAACTGCATTTTGTATTTACTTGCATTATCTTTGTGTAATATTAAAATTTGTTTGATGATCTGAATCTTTTAAGTGTGACAAATATGCAAAAAATTGTTTTAAAAAAAGCAGGAAGGGGGCAAAAAACTTTTCACGGCAATGTACCTGAATTTCAAAGAGCACCCTACTCACATACACTGGAGTAAATTGATGGATTGATTGGCCTAATTTCACAGAAATCTTACATTTTAACACATGGGTGGAATAATTAATATTTTTTATTGCGTTTTTTTTTTTTGCAATTTTATTATTATTTATTTTTTATTTTTTTATTAAGTTTTTATTTGAAAGTCTGTTTTAAGATCTGTTTGGTCCATCTCCCTGCAGAAAGTTTCTTTTGATACCACTAAGTGCCAGTAAACAAAGAGAAAAAAAAAAAATAAATAAATAAATAAATAAAAAAAGTTATGGATATTTAATTGAAGAGAGGCAATGTGTCCTCTAGGGGTCTCCATTCTGCAAGATCAGACATACCTCAATTTAAAAGAGTCCCATACCTACACCCTAGGAGGCAGTGCCTATTTCACGTTCAGTGCGCCCTCCTCCCTCGTGTTTGGCAAGGCATAAATCGACATCGGATTGAACTAAGAGTTTGATCGATGTCTCTTTGGACAGATCTGATTGGGGGCTTTTCAGAAATATGACACATTACGTGATGACGCCCATCGCCCATCGACACAAACGTGTAAGGCAAAACTAGTCAAAAACGCACCATTCAGCTGCATCGCATGTATTGACTGGCACATCTGAGACATATTAAGGTATCATTTGGCCGTGCAAGCTCATAGAAAGTAAACATAGTCTCATTTTAAAGATAACAACCTAATCTAAGAGCTGATATAAAGTTTGTGGCCACTTCTAGCACACAGTAGTAATCGGAGCAGGAATGTGTCATAAATGTTTGTTTGTTTACAGAAGTCATTTCCATCATCATGATTCTTTTGATAATTATTCTCTGTAATGTGTTAGATCAACGAAATAAACTACATCAGTAGTTTTCAAACCTCTCCATGAAGTACCCCCAGCACTGCACATTTTGTATGTCTCCCCATATCTGACACACCCACTTCAGGTCTTGCAGTCTCCACTAATGAGCTGATGAGTTGAATTAGGTGTGATAAATGAGGGAGACATACAAAATGTGCATGGCTGGGGGTACTCCAGGACAGGTTTGAGAACCACTGAACTACATAATCACATTCTGGGGAATGAGAGCTTTCATTTGATATATGACTCATCAATGTTTGGTAAGTTTATGATATGAAGCGATATGAATATTAATATGAATGTTATTAGGTCATCTTCACGAGGAGGGGAGGGGGGGGGGCTTGTTTGTGGGGGGCAAATTCAGACATTATTATGTTATTTTATGTAACAGAAATTCAAAAGTGATGGTCAATAAAGCTGAGGTTCTAATCTTTCAAATGATACCATATACGTCTAGTTCAAAGATATTAGAAAAGGTAGTATCATCACAACTATGTTCCTTCTTAGAGAAAAATGATATATGTTAGGATTTCCAGTCAGGTTTTAGACCATATCATAGTACTGAGACTGCTCTCATTAGAGTTACAAACGACCTGCTTTTATCATCTGATCGTGGTTGTATCTCTCCATTAGTGCTACTGGATCTTAGAGCCGTGTTTGACACTATTGACCACAGCCTTCTTTTAAATAGACTAGAAAATTATGTTGGCATTAGAGGAAGTGCACTGGCATGGTTCAAATCGTACTTATCTGACCGCCATCAGTTCGTGGCAGTATATGAAGAGGTATCATACCAATCATAAGTGCAGTATGGAGTACCTCAAGGCTCAGTACTTGGCCCCTTACTTTTCACGCTTTACATGTTACCCTTGGGAGATATCATTAGGAAACACGGTGTTAGCTTTCACTGTTATGCTGATGATACTCAGCTCTACATCTCTTCACAACCCAATGAAACTTACCAATTTGCAAAACTAACGGAGTGTATAGTTGATATCAAAAACTGGATGACTAGCAATTTCTTACTGCTAAATTCTGAAAAAACAGAGGTGTTAATTATTGGACCAAAAACTTTTGCATGTAATAACCTAGATCACTGTCTAATACTTGATGGCTGCTCTGTAAATTCTTCGTCATCAGCTAGGAACCTAGGCAAACTTTTTGATAGCAATCTTTCCTTCGAAAAACATGTTTTTAGCATTTTTAAAACTGCATTTTTCCATCTTAAAAATATATCTAATTTACAACCTATGCTCTCAATGTCAAATGCAGAAATATTAATTCATGCGTTCATGACCGCAAGGCTAGATTATCGTAATGTTTTATTGGGAGGTTGCTCTGCATGTTTAATAAACAAACTCCAGCTGGTTCAAAATGCAGCAGCTTGAGTTCTTACTAGAACCAGGAAGTATGACCATATTAGCCCAGTTCTGTCAACACTGCACTAGCTCCCTATTAAACATCGTATACATTTTAAGATCTTGCTAATTACCTATAAGGCCCTGAATGGTTTGGCACCTCAGTATTTGAGTGAGCTCTTATCACACTATAGTACTTCATGTCCACTGCGATCTCAAAACTCTGGCCATTTGATAATACCTAGAATATCAAAATCAACTGCGGGCGGGAGATCGTTTTCCTATTTAGCGCCCAAACTCTGGAACAATCTACCTAACACTGTTCGGGAAGCAGACACACTCTGTCAGTTTAAATCTAGATTAAAGACCCATCTCTTTAACCTGGTTTACACATAATACACTGTCGCATTTCTATAATTCAAATCCATTAAAGGATTGTTAGGCTGCATTAATTAGGTCAGCTGGAACCGGGAACACTTCCCAAAACACCTGATGTACTTGTTACATCATTAGAAGAATGGCATCTACGCTAATATTAGTCTGTTTCTTTCTTATTCCGAGGTCACTGCAGCCACCCGGATCCAGTCCGTATCCAGATCAGATGGTGGATCAGCACCTAGAGATGACCTCTACAGCCCTGAACATCAGCGGAGACCAGGACAACTAGATGAGCCCTAGAGACAGATCACCAGTGAAGACCCTGTCTCCAAGACGGCCTTCGGGACAAGACCACAGGAACCAGATGAGTCCTTTGCACAATCTGACTCTGCTTTAGCCTAGATTTAAACTGCTGATATGTCTGACAAGAGGAGAATGACACTATTTCAACACACTATTTCCCCGTCTAAATAGTGTAAAGCTGATATAAAGCCACCCAGCTTTATATCAAGATGATGTAAAGCTGCTTTGACACAATTTGCATTGTTAAAAGCCCTATACAAATAATAGTGACTTGACTAGTTCACTGCTCCACAACTTATTAATTTTTGACAATAACTTTGATGATGCAGTTTTGGACCCACCAGTGGGTCTGCGGGAGGTTAAAACCAGGTTAAAACCAGAAGCAGAGGTTAAAACCAGAACCAGAAACACAGTGAGCAGCAAAATGGATGGATACTTTAGCTAAAACACTGCAGAAAACATCAGTGCTGCAAATACAGTTATTTCTGACTGTTCAAACCAGGTAGACGAAAAACTACATTTAGCATTATTAATCATATAAACATATAATTGTTAAAATTGTTAAAATTATTTCTAGATGACAAGGAAAGACAACATAAAATTTGAAATTGCTAGTTAACTTTGTGTGTTGCTCATGATGACAGCGTTTTGATTGTTTGTTTTAAGCAAAATATAAAAATGTCTTCAAGAGGAAAATGTTGAAACCCCATACAGTACATTTTCTGTTACATGGCCTTCTGCCTTACATATTTATCTAAATGTAAAAAAAAAAATAAAAATAAAAAATAAGAAGAAGAAGAACGAAATATAGAGACCGGACCTCTTGGAACTTTAATTGTTTCAGTATGTGGCGCACCAGGTCATGTCAACTTCACCTGCTGAAAAAGAAATCAAATACAAATTGAGCACTGCATCATCCTAATCTGTTTAATGGGTATCGTTTTCTTATACCAGAATATAATAGTGATTAGTCACAGCATTTAATATGTCTGAACAAAGATCTGTCATCATAATAATGGGTCTTCATTGTCCTTTGATAGAAGTATAATAATCCAAACATAATCCAAACAGAGAAACATGGAACTCAACAACTTAGAACACACATACAGGAACAACAACCAACAAAACATTGAAACACAAGGGCTTAAGTACACAAGGAAACAAGAGCTACGCAACAGGTGAAAACTAATCAGTGTAACTAAGGAGACTACATGGGCAACAAAGGAAAACAGGAACAGAATCACAGGAAGAGACCACAGGGACAATAGGAACAGAAACACTTTAACATAGAGAGCTACGCAACAGGTGAAAACTAATCAGTGTAACTAAGGAGACTACATGGGCAACAAAGGAAAACAGGAACAGAATCACAGGAAGAGACTACAGGGACAATAGGAACAGAAACACTTTAACATAAATCCTTAAACAAGAGACAGGGAGATACACATGTCATGTGTCAATCATGACAGAGCCCTTCCCCCCGCCTCAAGGAGCGGATTCTAGATGCTTCTCATAAAAACAAAAAAAACACATCCAGGTGTACAGGAGAAAGGTGGAGCAGAGGTGGATCAGGGAGAGGAATGGAGGGCCAGGCCAATGTGGCAGAACTGGAGACTGAGGAGGATCGGAAAGCCAGAGCATGACAGCAGAGAAGGTGGCCAGGGCAAAGCAGCAGAGCAGAAGACTACCACAGCGGAGCAAGAGGAACTAGTGACCACCACGGTGGAGCAGACAGCGCTCAAGACCACCTCAGCAGAGTAGGCATAGCTGAAGACCACCAAGGTGAAGCAGGCTGATATTTAGACAATCAGGGCGGAACAGACGAGACTGAAGGCCACCTCAGAGGAGCATAAGACCACCAAGGCAGAGCAGAAAGCCACAGTGGGGCCAGTGGAGCTGGAGTCCAGAGCAGAGCTAGAGACCACAGCAAAGCTGGTGGAGCTAGAGACCAGGGTGTAGCTGAAGACTCCCAGGGAAGAACTCAAACTGTGAGCACAGAGAGTTTGATAGCTTCAATGTCTGTGACAGGGTGCTCAAAGAGTTCAGAGACAGCCTGTGGCTCTGTATTCAAGGACGTCCTCCTTGGCCGTTTCAGAGAAGGCTGTGAGTTTAGGACAGCCTCCAAGGCTGTTTCAGAGCAGCAGCATGACCTGAGCGGTTCAGATAGCCCCCTTTAAAAGAATGAAGCAAACCTCATCCATTGAAGTCAAAAACACCAGCTCAATAAAGTCCATGACATTTTCCTTAGTGGGCCGGTCTCCCTGCTGGAGACACATAATCTGTACTAAAGTCATTTTGTTTGGTTGGTTGTTCTGTAATGTGTGAGCAGGGAAGAAGAAAGGCGACAATCCACATGCAAGCACAGTTTATTCAACAAAAGCACAAAAACAGATAATCCAGTCCTGGAACAGGAGTAAAATTCACAGAAGTAAATCAGGAACATAATCCAAACAGAGAAACCAGGAGCGCAACAATTTAGAACACACAGGAACAACAACCGACAAACTGAAACACAGGGGCTTAAGTACACAAGGAAATGAGGGATAATGAACAACAAGTGAGAATTAATCAGGGTAACTAAGGAGACTACCAGAGCAACAACTAAATACAGGAAGAGAACGCAAAGGCAATAGGAACAGAAACACTTCAACATAAATGTCCTTAAACACGAGACAGGTGAATACACACTGGAATCATAAGAGTATAAAGGATGTAATATGCAGCTTGAGCTGTACAAATAGGGGGAAAATCCTTGTATCCAAGAGTAACCTAAAGTTAATATTTTACTAACAATAACTGAGATCCGAAAAATCTGTGGAGAATTTTGAAGAACAATCAAACATTGTTAACTTGCCCATATGAAAAAGAAGTGCTACTTAATTGCATTGAATGTGCACTTTTAAAAAAAGTTATCTGCAGATAATATTAATTTAATAAAATAAAATAATATATATAAGTAATAGTGCTCAGTTGTAGTTCACTACTAGCTAGTCAGTATTTGTTCCTGTGTAGTTATTCATTAGTGACAGACTAGTATTCTAAAGTGTTTACCTTTTTGAAAGTACGAAAAACAGCCCCAAAAGTACATCAATTAAGTTGTATATAAAAAGTAATATATGAGGTAAGTGTTTGCTGTTTTACATTTGCACCCCTCTGTTGAATTAATAACTGCAGTGGCCAATAATGTAATAATTGCAGGAAAAACTAAATTTATTGTCTTCCCTGGTCTAAACTTATATTATCACACTCAAACATAGCCTGCTGCTATGTCTGTTTACATAACTCACCTTTGACGTTCAGTATCTTAACCACTCAAAAAGATGTAAATATAAAAGTTATTGCTGATGGCAAATCAGAGATATACAGCACAATAGCGAAGTACTCTCATATGTGTGGCAGAATTTAATTAACTATTCCTGTCATTGGTGTTGTTTGGCCATAGCCTGAGTGACACTGTAATTATGGTGCTGATATACTTTCTTCACCCAGCAGGAAATTGAATATGAGGGCTGATTAAAAGTCTTCTTATACCCAAACTACACAGCCCACAATCATATTTAATCGTGCACCAATCATCGTAGTTTAAATTATCATCGTAGTTTAAATTTTGTAAGATGTTTTTGATGTTTTGTTTTGTTTTGTCTTTTGTTTTTTAAACTTGACCACAGTTTGGTTTGATCAAAAGTGAAAAGAGTGCCAAGTTATGATTTTTTTTATTTTTTTTTCAATGCATAAAGAAATTCAAAGGTTTATATTTAAGGGGATAGTTCATTCAAAGATAATAATAATATTATTTCTCCTGCGGAGCACAAAACAATATATTTTGAAGAATGGTAACCAAGCAGTTTTGTTGTGTCTTCTTTTTGTTCTACATAAGAAAGAAAGTCATACAGATTTGGAACAACATGAGGGTGAGTAAACAATGACAAAATGTTCATCAACTATGCCTTTAAATGTTGATACTTTATTGGACTTCTTCTTTTTTGGAGTGTTTACTGGAAATCCAGCAGGTCATGAAATACAAGTGTTTTGAATGATCAAGATGGTCATGTCCTAAAATACAAGTTAGTGTTAGTGATTTTAAAAGGCAAACTACTCATTCCAACCAGAACTTTGTTGTTCCTTCAGGATTAACTTGCACTCATATCTTAGGTGTGCTTGTCATTTAGTGAATGTTTTTCATCAAAAGTGACTCACAGTGTACTTATCCCAAGGATATCCCACTGCTCTAAACTAAGTTTAAAGGGATAGTTCACTTTGAAATTAAAATTTGATATCTATCAGCTTACCCCAAGGGTATCCAAGATGTAGGTGTCTTTTTTTCTTCAGTAGA
>JAFVLL020023411.1:0-20399 GCA_021397915.2 Tor tambroides | reverse complement strand
AGGCATATATATATATATATATATATATATATATAAAGAGTGAAATGTCTACTTTCAAATGAACCAATTCAAATGGAAAACAAACATTCTCCGATTATGTAATCCTTATGAAACGTGCATACAGGCAAATCACTACTGCGGAGATGACAGTGTCGCCGACTTTATCTCTAAACAAAGAAAGCACTAGTTTATCAATAAATGATTAAAATGTTAATGCAGCCTTTCAGTTTTTCTTTGACATTCATAATCGTTACTTCTGCCGGTGTGCTGTGGCAAGCTTTATGCCTGCATGCATTTTAGAGCTTATTAGGCTATGTGGGCAATTAAAGGCTCATTATTATGATTTAAATGGTTTATTAATAAACGTGCGATTAGTTGACTAATGCTTAAAATGAACGACTACTAGTCGACCAGAATTTTTTTTAGTCGAGGGCAGCCCTATTTTTACTATGTTAAATAACATATCTAGCCCAGCTTAGGCTACTAGGCTACTATAAAGAGCGACCTAAACACGCTCATTTTTAAAGAGAGCTGGCGGTTTTATGCAAATATTAAAATGTGGATATCAATGCAGGATCTCAACTATCGGAGTGAAGACAGTGGAGATCATGTGATCCTTCTGCCAACTTCATGTATATGTTCTGATAACGTAGATGGAAAAACGAAACATGAAAAATGTGACTGAGATTGTGTTGCATGTGGACCCAGATAGACATGTTTGCACTCGCGATGCAGATAGGCGCAATAGCAAAGAGCACATAATTTAGTTCCGTGATATAATGTGTTGTGCACTATATACAATCTTTAGATGAGTCACTGTCAACATGGAAATAAATGGAGCGACATATTAACGGTACTGACATTCTTAGATGTTAGGCCTACATATCCAGCCAGCAAAGAAGATTCTGACGTTTCAGATCACTATCCATTTTATTTTGCCATGTTCTTTCTGAAATTCAACGTATGTCTGAATGAATGAAGCTTACTGAATAATTTCAACCTCATATTCCATTTTGTATTTGCTCTTAGCGCTATTATAAATCAGAGGGTGATATTCACTGTCACTGGATTCAGTGTGACAGAAAATTAAAATAGTTGAAAACAGACTTCATACATGAAGATGATAAGGAGCCATCAGCCATGAACATGTGGGTAAAATGGGAGATCCTTTTCCATTATGCTCACATTTGCTAATGCAGTGGTGAACCACAGGGTCTGGTGACATTGCTGCCACACTACTGCCCTCTGCTGGTCACATGTGTATTATGCTGAGATTTGCATCAAACTCCATGTCCTAAATCCACCCTTTGGAGAGAGAGAAAAAAAAATCAGAACAGCTTTGTTTTTGTTTCTCATTATTGATATCATCTTGCATTCCACAGCAAAGAATCAGTTCATTTACCACAATGAAAATTAAAGCGGATCATTACATTTCCAACAAAATTGAAAACAGGAGAAAGAACTGACTTATTAGAAACAAGCTATATTGTAATAACTCATCGTTATCACTGCTAGGAAATAACTGTGCGTGTAGCTGTGCTGCTGAAGACAATTAATTTGAGAGAGTGCATTTTATTGGGTTTGTACCCACAACTTTGTCTGATATATAATGATACAAGAAAAAGAATTCAAGGCTAAAAACTTATTCTAACCACAATAAGGGAAAGTAAGAGCTTGGTAATGACATACACTCAGTTCTGCAGTCAACAGGCTTGTTCACACCAACGCAATGCAAAGGTTTGATGCAAGAACTTGGACATATTTTTGCATGAGATTTGTACATTCATACCAATGAGTAAAAAACAGCAGATGGGTTTAATGAAAATGTTATCTCACTTCCTAACAGTAGGTGGCGCTTATACAAAAGCAGAAGATACCCCAGTGCACCTTCCATTTCTAACACTTGAAACAGAGAAGAAATGAAGACAAACAGCATTTAAATGTTTTCAAATACAGAGGTATTTATGTTTTTAAGTGCCACCTACTGTCAAAGGTTGAATGTGACTTTAGCAATTTTATATTCACTGTGGTGTTTATTAAAACACCAACAAATAGAGTACAGAGACTCGAGCTGCTTCCTCTGATATTCACTGTTACTTAGCAGTTGGGAGTGTTAATTAGCGCCACCAAGTCATAGTTTTATGTAACTGCAGCGGCTCTGGGCATGTGACCAAAACTTAGAAAGCATTATTCACAGTGCACTGGAAAAGAAATTAGAACATTAGAGTATTTAAAAACCTAAACATTTATTAACAAATAAAAAAGCTGCATCCAAAATTGCTTCTTTTGAATAAATTACTTAACAGCTGATTAAAAAGTATGTTCAATAGAATATGAATGTGTAGTATGAATGTAATCCAGATGTACTACATTCACCACGTTGTCATTGTCATGTCACCTACCAGTGTCAATTGCTTAGCTTCAGTGCCTTTCACAAATCCTCTCCCAAGGCATTATGGGATTGTAAAGTGTCCACTGCAAGCGCACTTCAAAATCTCGCCAGAAACTGCAGGTCATCCGGGTTCTTTTTACCTACTGTTTTATGAATACTTTGAATTCTGACATCTGTTCATACTGTTTTTCTCCTAGAAGGGAAATATCCAATTTCAGATGCAGCCAAAATGTTTATCACCCTGAATTTTTCCACCAAACATTCATCTTGGTGAGGACACCAACTCAAGTCTCTTATTAAAGCTTGCTGACTCAACATGAGGGACCTGGACTCCATACAGAGAGCACTCTGTCACTGAAGCACCATCAAAGCTCTCTTAAACAGTTCCTTCCCCCCAGCGTCTCATGGGATTTTCCCTGCTGTTACTCTGAGTGTGAATGAAATCCCCCTGCTGCTCTGCCATTAGGACTGGCCAAAGTCCAGTCAGTCTGAGTCAGTGGGAAATTCATGACCTTCTCTATGCAATGAGCAACTGCTACTGCCACTCTCAATCTCACCTCCACATGCTTATTCAGAGTCAAATCATATGAATCATTGTCCTTCTCTGAGGCATTTCCAAAACTGAAACATCTGAGAGAATATTGAGACTCTTTTGAATGATGAACCTTTACCTCTTGGAAATGTTCTAGATCTTTTCTCTTTATGCATCCTGCGTTGTGTCCTTCTGACGATGGCCCTGTGAGTCAAAAGTCGCTCGTACTCGTTGCATCTTGATTCAAAGGAGACGTTCCGATGGGAGCGTGGGCAGAGGGGGGTTATTCCATAGGACTATCCAGAAACAGCTGTTTTACCTCTAATTAAAGGAATGTAGCAGGTGCCACCTGCACCCCGGCAGTGCGGGGGCACACCTGGTTGAATTAATTTGATCCAAAGTGGTTCAGACAGGGCTGCCTGTGCTCTGGTGTGGCATTCAGACACTCAACACATATTAGGCTACTGAAAATGAGCACCTGCTTAGCTGGAGTTGCAAAAGTGCCCCATGTAACAGCAAAAAGAGGCCTCTATTCTAGCACTGACCATTGGGTATGGGGGAGGACAAGAAGCCTGTTTAAACCAGAAAGGTCTGGAGGGAATTATCATTGACATTTATCTCAATGGTAGTTAACATTCCCATTCATCTCAATGGTAGATGCTAAGCATGAGCAACAGGAGACCTGCATGCTATTGGTTCATTGACATTCAATTATTATTTTATTTTAAATGAGTCATTAATTATGTTTAAGAGAGAGTTCAGCCAAAAATGAAAATTCTGCCATCATTTACTCATTTTTTCAAGTTCCAAACTTGAATGAATTTCTTTCTTCTGCAGAACAGTTTCTGGTTCCCGCTGACTTCCATAGTATTTTTTCCCCCAAGTCAGTGGAGACCAGCAACTGTTTGGTTGTCAACATTCTTCAAAATATCATCATTTGTGTTCAGCAGAGGAATTTCATACAGCTTGAGGGTGAGTAAACGATGACAGAATTCTCATTTTTGGGTGAACTATTCCTTTAACATACTTTTTTGTCGATTTGAATGAATCAAAGATTTCTGAAAGGTTTTGCTTATATGAACCCTAAACTTTGCATTGCATCTGATATATATTTACATTTACATGTG
Source organism: Tor tambroides (assembly GCA_021397915.2). NCBI lineage: Eukaryota > Metazoa > Chordata > Actinopteri > Cypriniformes > Cyprinidae > Tor > Tor tambroides. The sequence goes on along the minus strand of JAFVLL020023411.1, from coordinate 16,348 downwards.
CACTGCATGTATTCCAAACAAAATTCACCACATTTAGAACAGAGAAATTCAGTCGGATTGATTGAGGTGTTTACATGAAGGATTTCCAATCCTTTTGAGCCATCAATTTGATTACTAACAGATCACTTAACTTGGGTATCAAGTGGAAAATGGGTAAAGAAAAGGAAAAATCTTTTTAAAAATTTAGTAAAAGATTTTATGTAAACATACTCTTTGTATTCATTTTGGTTTCATGTGGTTTTGTAGCATCTGTGGTTTAACTAAAATATAGGCCTTGCATTGCAAGTTTATCTGCTAGTGTTAAGTAGAGTAGGTTCATGAATGCTGTTTACTCATTTAAAGCTTTCCTTTTTGCGATTTCACAGTGCGTTTAACTTTAGGACCTTCATTTGTCACCTCCGCAGGGCATCTCCCATGTCCATTAGAAACAACGGTAGAAGTTCGCAACCCTTAACCTTTAATAGTTTTTACGAATTCATAAATTGCCTTCAAGATGCACAGGGGCACTGCAGTGGTCATTATTTACATTGACAGGCCGCAGCATGGAAGAAGCACCAGGATGCATCCCAACATAGTAGAATGGATTCCATCAAACATCTCAGAAAAAACTCTGTAAGCATATTGTCCTTCTTTTGTAGAGGACTAGACAAAAAATAAAAAAATAACAAAAGTCAATTCTGGCACGTGACTAGGATTATCAAAGCCCTGGTGTTGTTTTGTCTTTGAGTGTGCACTTTGGTGTTAACATCTGCCAGGTATGTACGCTATGTCAATTTGTCTGAAATGCAGCCTGAGGAAATGCTGTGCATTCTAGTGCACTGGTTTCTTTTGTGCCACAATAATGCATTAATTTCATGAGTCAACAGGCTATGACTGGCGGCTTATGTAGAACTAAACAGTGTTTAATTGGATTCTGATCCGCGGCAACACAACTGCAGGGTTCTTTGCCTTTTTTTCCCCCTTTTGCTTTTTTTCCAGAGCACCTAGAGCATAATGGAGGCGATTACTTCCCCCTCTGGTGGCTTGGTGACTTGGTATTGTGAGCCCCTGGGAAGGTGCTGTTTACAGTCACACTTCACATTGCCCTGATGCCCTGGAAAAGAACCTGGCAGCAGTGCTAATGCTGCTAATGCTGTCGGCTGCTGCATTGGCACTGCGGAGGCCAACTAGGTGTCATGCTGGGATTAACCTTAAATTGATTACGACCACAAAGATCATCTGCTGGCTGACTGACATGCTTAGGACACAGTTCATTTCACAACCCATGAGTGAAATCCCTTATAAAAATCAGGATAAGGCTTTAAAGACTTTCTACGCGTAATAATTAACCACATGTATACAAATCTACACCAATTTATGGTGAATTCACACCATTTTATATTCAAGGATGAGGGCTGGGTGATATTTTGATTTTTTTTCCAATCAAAAGAATCAAAAGAGGCCCAATTTGATAATGTATAAAACAAGAAATAAACTAATGTAAATATAAGTGGATAAATTAAGCAAAGCATGCTTTTCACTAACTAAAGACAAGTAACAACTATAATGAGTAAATCTCATTTAAATGCACTAATCCAATAAGAACACTGTTTAAAAAAAAAAAAAAAAGCTAATAAAACAAAGATTACTGGAGTATGTTTTACAAGAAAATGCTATTTCAGTCTTTGTACTTTCGTGTTAAATTAAACGTTACTTGCCATTTCTTTGAAACTCAGAAACTGCTAATATATTTCACAAATAATTACATAGTAAATCCTATTTTTTTACCCCATACCAATCCCATCCAGTGTAGTTACCTATATATTTTATTAAGACATTTGAATAAATTTGAATAAATACTAAAACAGTCATGAATCATAAAAAAATCATTAATGATGCAGTTTTCAGGAGACTTGGACTAAAAATTGCATTAAAAGCATGGCAATACTCATGATGCTGCTTTATTTTATTTTATTTTATTTTATTTTATATGAATTTAATATCACAAAAATATTATGATACATCACCCAACCCTGATCCATACAAACCCTTAGTTACAACACAGAAAATTCAATATCTTTTTATACATAGGCCTATTTTCCTCTTTTCAGCTCCTCTTTTAGTTTCCCTTACTATCCACTGTGCAATACCCATTATCCAACATTCGCCAGCTAGCAAGTATTTTTTCCTCTCAAAGAATAATACATTTTTGATGCTGTTATGACTAAGGTTAAGGTTAGGTGCAATACAAATACATTATATAAGATCGCCATATGCTCTTGATTGCTTGTGTACCTCGCACATGTATATCTACAAAATTCAGTGCAGCAATATTTCATACTCATACAAATGATGAATTACAACAGGCCCACTATGTAACAAAAGCCTTGAATTTATAACTGCACACTTGTATTCGCACCGCATGCTGAAGTGGTAATTGGTTAATAATGTATCTAGTATCCATTCCATTAATAACCTCTTCAAACTCATTGCAAAAACCTCTTTTTATGAAATATGTTCATCTTCAGCAAAAATTTGGAGCCAACCACACCACTCCAGGAGGCTGAACTCTGGCCTGCCCTGCTGGATGAGGCTGAAGCAAAGGAAGGTGAAGTGCTGAAGTGTGCTTGGGAAAACAGCCAGCAGTTGATGTGATAGCTGACAGCCTACGGACGGGCATCATCATCATCATCATCAGGCCCTCGACCTTCAACACAACCCCTCCCCTTCCACTTCCTCCCCACAGTGTGCGCCGCATTTGAATAATACATTCTCCTCTCCAGCAGAGACAATCCAACCTCCTCCTAACCAGGGCTAAACAAGTACAGTGTCTGCTCCACAGTACCATTCATGTTTACTACAGACCCCAACACCAAGCACAAACGAGGTCACTCGTGTCAGAAAATGCATTTTTCTCATTAATGTCGACCATGAGTGTTTCATCACTTGCCATTGCCAAATGCTCCACACTTCCTATTACAGAATGAATGTTGTAACATTATTTTTGCAATCTGGCAGAAATTCATATACTGGAAATTTAAACTAGTTGCACAAGTGGTTAAGAATGACTAGAATGTTTTAAACAAAATGTCAGACATGTAAAGCATAAACTATGCTGCACAACACCTGCAAAACAGGTCTTAAAAAAAAAAGTGATCTTATAGAACGCACTTTGCAGGATACAGGGAAAACATGAGTGAAAACGTCCTTTTCTTTTTCAAAAACACATTTGTAGAAAGCGTCCTTTTCAATAGTTGAAAGTAACGATATGTTAGATTTTCCATTTTCTAATCATTTTAAATGTGGTATCTGCAACCTTTTTTTTTTTTTACATTAGGCTAAATATTAAATTAACATCTGTACTATATAATACATCTAATACAATGAAATGCCATATAACCGTCAAATGGGTTTCAAATTTAGTGAATGATTCATTTCTTTTAACAGGAAAAATCATGCAATGAATTGAACATTAATTCAAAATATCAAAATAATGTCATAGTAAAGATGGTCAAGACCTCTGGTCAAAAATGCACAGTTTGATGTTAGCTACTTTTTCTATTAGTTTAGTAACATAGTAATACCAAACAGACAAAAACATCAGTGTGTACAGTATTCATGAAAAGTGTCTCTAAGAAGTCTTTCATGCAATTCTTAGTCCAGTCCTACAGAATCGAAAGAATCAGTTATCATGATTATATGAAAGCTGTAGTAACAAATGCCTTTGAACAAAGCACAAAAACATCACCCATAAATCACCATGCCTCAAACCAATGTTGTTATACAGCTGCACTAAAACAACAATCAATAATTTACTGTGTTTTGCATTTTAGTATATATTATCACACATAATTCACGTCACACGCTGACCTTGTTTACAATCACAGAATCGATCTTCAAGAGACAGACCTTATCAAGGTTGTTTGATTGATTCAAAAAGCAGCTCTATTCACACTGCATGAATTCATCAGATTCAGACAAGCCACTTAATTATTACATAAGCGGAAAAACAATCAATAACAATCTATATTTAAATTTAACTATGAAAAGTATGAAAATATGAATACGATAAAATATGAGGTCACACTTTATATTAGGTGGCCTTAACTACTATGTACTTACAACAAAAAATAAGTACAATGTACTTATTGTGTTCATAATGCAAAACACTTTTGGTGCTATTGAGGTGGGATACGGGTAAGGTTAGGGACAGGTTTGGTGGTATGGGTAGGTTTAAGGGTGGGTTAAGGTGTAAGGGATGGGTCAACAGTGTAATTATAAATGTAATTATAGAAATTAATTACTGATGTAACTACATATATAGGTATTTTTAAAAATATAAGTACAATGTAAAAACATGTATGTACACAATAAGTGTATTGTATCAAATTGTTCATTTAAATGTAAGTACATAGCAGTTAAGGCCACCTAATATAAAGTGGGACCAAATATGATTTGAATACAAAGGTGTATGCAAGGTCACCAAAATTATGAGGAATAGAAAGCCATGATCACGCGATGTGACGACTCCATCATTATGCCCAAAGTTCACCTTTTATCCAGTAGCTTTATAAGCACTAGGACTGAGCTCAAACTGTGTAGCTCTTACTCAAAAGCAAAGGCTTTCTGTCATACAAAAAGACACAGTGGGACCACAAAAGCACTTCTGCAGTCTGACCTAAGGCCTCCTCCCTGCAATTTTAAATTTTGTGAAGTGTTTCAATGAGCAGATACTGACTTAAGTCTGCAATGTGACAGACCTCTGTTTCATTCACATGAGAAGAAACCATTACTTTTGTCACAAGAAACTGCAGTAACAGAAATATATACATTTATTTTTGATGCGTTTGATACATTTTTGATGTCTGAATTTTCCAAATTACACAGTGCCAGGGTGAATATTTTGGACATATACTATCATTCAAAAGTTTAGAGTTGGTAAGATTTTTTTATTATTATTATTGTTTTGGAAGGAAGTGTCTTTTTTTTAAAATCTAAAATAAAATCTAAAAAAAAATTAACATTTTGCCACAGCAGCAATTCCAACAGTCAAACAGTTCCTAACAACACCTTAAATATGGACTCATCTATCCACATCATATTTTTAAGTTAGTTTTTTCCCCCATCTACCCCTTTCTTCTAATCTTCGAGTTTTCGTTGAAACTCCATCTAAAAGGCCAGTGTCTGAATGTTCTGTGATGCATATGAAGCTGGTGTTTAGTGTGTGCTGTTCAATGCAGCTTCCAGCTGAGCACCAGTGAGCGGTCTGTCTTTCAAACTACAGATTCTTATATACTCATTCTCTTGTTGTGCATCTAGGCCGACCATATTTAGTTCTGTGCTGGCTAGATCAAGATCGCTTTATTCTTTTGTATGGAACAGCCTTCATCTCTCAACAGAACAATAGACAGATGAGTTTCTAAAGAAACTTGTTTCTTTTTAGTCATTTTTAAAACCAAAATTTACCTTGAAAGTGACTTGCAAGAAACAACTTCAGCAGCTAAAAAAAAAAAAAAAAACACATTGTAATGCAATTTCCATGCTTCATTAAGCCACATTTTGATACCAAATTAGCATATTAGAATGATTAGAGTGAAAAGGTTTTCTGGAGTAATGGATGCTGAAAATGATGGGGGTTTTCCATCAGAGTCAAAATTTCAAATAGTAATAATAATTTTGAATAATTAATAATTTATTATTACTATTTTTGAGGGGTATAGGTCTTGATCAATTAAATGCTACCCTTTTGAACAGAAGATGTCCAGAAAATGTCCAATTCCAAACATAACAGTACCAAGTTACTAAAACCGGGGCTGTTTATAAGCAAAGTAGTGTTAAGTACTTTTACGCAACTGAATACTAGCATAAGAATAACAGAATTAACAAGTTATCCGAGAAAAAAACAAACAAATGTGATCAGAAATCCAAATATTTAATGTTTTGAAATTATATAATTAAAAATGAATGATGGCTTCAACAAAATAAGGACAGTGTTGGTTACCACGATCATAAAAAAAAAAAAAATCTACAGAAAACATGGCAAAGCTCAACTTAGAGCTTCTCATCTTCCCTGCCACTCTGACTGACTGTACAACACAAATTCAATATCCAGCTTCATCAACAATTATCCCATCAAGTTCAGTCAGAAATCTTGGAGTTATCTTTGATAACCAGCTGGCCTTCAAAAACCACACTGCAAAGACAGCACAATCATGTAGATTTGCACTGCACAACATCAGGGAGATCAGGCCCCTCCTAACGTAGCATGCTGTATATATTATATTTTGTGACGCTAGCAAGTACTGTCCAGGCCCTTGTCATTTCTAGGCTGGACCAGGCACGTGCAGAGGGGGGGGCGGTGGGTGCTTGAGCACCTGCCCCTTTTCCCCTTGATGCCCAAAGTGCCCTTTTTTTCAAGGCAATTTTTTTTTTTTTTGTAATTAAACGCCCTTTTGTGAAGGCCTGCCCAATCTAACTATTAGTAAAATTAGTTAATAATAGTTTAGCCGTAAATTAAATTATCCACATGATGACCTTTCACCTGACGATCTCATCCGGGACGATCCCTCACGTTCAGACACGCCTTTAGGATGCCTTCAGTAACGTCCGCGGGTGCCGGTAAGTGGAGTTCGTTTATAAAGGCTACTACGAACACCCTTTTCCCATTTTTATCACAGAATAATTCAGGAAATATATTTTATAGTTTCTATACTAAATGATATGTCAATCAGTACTGCATTTTTCATATAGTTTATTTATTACCTGAAGATAACTTGAAAAACACACATAAACCATATATTTTCGCAATCGTGTGTTTATTGTCTTCACGTTTCATCAGTAAAAACGTTTCTGCTTTTATTCAGCTCAGCTACAGCGATAGCCGTGTGAGTTTGTCCATACGTCAAAAGTTTCTGCGCGAGAGCTCCCTCTGGCTTCGAGTATGAATGAAGCATGCACTGCACGAGAGTGTTCAGCTCTCCTGATATTCACGTCTCATTTTGGATACGAATAAAACGTCAGGTCATGTCTCTTTTAATTTAAATCTAGATTTAAATCTAGAAACCTCTATGTGAAAACACCTGCTCGAGCTTGAATAAAGTGCGGGGGACGAATTTACATTTTATTAAAATTAATATTAAATATAAAAAATGCAGCTAACATAGTTCTACACACAGCAATAAAAACAAAGGTGCTTGTTCTCTTTCGTTCTTGCTGTTTAATTGGGAAAAGTTTAAAGCGCGTCGAGGTGTCTTGTCTTTTTTATGTTGTCTGACTAAAAACTATTAATACTTTGACCTATTATTATTACAGTATTTTTTAAAAAATAATAATCACAACACTGGTAAAACAGGCTTATACTTATTTTCTCGTCCTCCGAATTATACTTATCAATCCTGTTTTTAGAATCATTATCATTCAAAAAATGAATAAATTCGGAACAGGATTAGAATAGAATTCTGTTTTAAATAAGACAGGAATATTTTTTCTACAACAACAACATTAGTGTTTACAACAGCAAAACCACCATACCCTGTAAACTCAACAACAACAACAACAACAATAATAATAATAATAATATAATTCCAGAGTAATTAAGAGGTGCAAAAAATGTCTTTAACATTTAAACTTAAAATGGTCTTTTCTGTTCTGTTTCTTTTTCAAACCTGCGTCATGGCATTTGCTGCTGTATCAATACAGAAGCATCCATTTCGATACACATATCAGCAAGGAGCACAGCCCTATTAAAAGCCGTGTTCCATGTGCCCCTTTTATACTTTGAGCACCTGCCCCTCCAAAGGTCTCTGCACGGCCCTGGGCTGGACTACTGCAGTGCTGTTTTGGGCTGACTTCCATTATATGCAATGAAACTTCAACAAATGATTCAGAATGCAGCAGTCTTCAACAAGCCCAAGAGAGCCCACGTCACACCTCTCTTTCTCTCTCTGCACTGGCTACCGGTTGCAGCTCACATCAAGTTCAAGACATACTTGCATACAGAACAACCACATGCTCTACACTCTCCTACTTCCTCTCACTCTTATCCCCTCCAGAAGCCTAAGGTCAAAAAGCGCACAAAATCACATTCCAGAATGTTTTCACTCACTGTTCCTTGCTTCCCACCCCCATCTGGAATGCCAGCTGATAAAAAAAAAAAAGTCCTTTACGCTTTCACTTTCTCTTAAGTCCTCCCTCTTCTAGCTTGTACTTTCCTGACAAATGTCAGAAACACTGTATTAATAACGCTTCTTGTATTTATTGCCTCTTTATGATAAATTGCTTGTTGTATTGCTCATTTGTAAGTCTACTAAATGAATAGCCAAAACGTGTATGTAAATGTAAATTGTTCAGGTCACATAAAATCTAAAGGTCATATTTCATAATCTAAAAGTCATAAGGCTTACATTTCTCATATGAAATATTTGAAATGATGATATCATTATCCTTAAATGCGTCAGTTGCCATTGTGGGATTACACAATGTATTACATGCCAAAATTTTAAGGTAACTCTAAATAACATAATGGGAATGTCATTAAGTCTTTGTTTCATTCACAGAATTTTATGGCAAGATTTACTAAATTCATAGTTGTTCAACATAAAGGCATTAATATGTAATATTTTGTTATTTTCGTTCATTCAATTCAGAATGTTAAGAAAGTTAAGAGAATTCAATATACTGTATGCTTGGACTGGGACTAATCAATAAGGCTTCAAATAGGCATATCACCTCTCAGAAATGTCCTTAACTAAAACAGTTTTGTAAGGAACATGATGACATGTTGCATTGTTAAATGTATGCAATATGTTTCTCAGTATTAATTTTATTCAGTGTATATACACACACACACACACACACACAAGGTAAGAACTGCAGTGTTCACCACCATTAAAATCTCATGTAAAAACCTCACTGTGCTCCCCTAAACACACTCCTTCACAGATCATCTAGCTGCGCAAACATCTGATTCTTCAACAGCTGGCTCTTTTCCACAGAGCAGTCTGCTCAATGTCCATGGGAGAAATCATGGGTAAATTAAAAACCGAACAAATGCTGTCATTTAAGTAACACGCAAAACGGATTATCGCATCAAAGAGTGTCCTTCCCGATTCTAGCGGTCAATATTTGCTCTATATTATCTCCTCTAACACTTCTGCAGCAATGCTGATCTAAAAGATACAGTTGTATTACACGTGCAGCATCCAATCAAGTGGCCTAGTTTGTAAACAGGCTTGTTGACTCAGCAGCAGAGGGTTATGAACACATCAGCAGAACACAGAGATAATCACTGTTTTCATTATACCATACTGCAATGTTTTATTTTTTTCTTGGGAAATTTAAATATATCTTGAGGCTTATGGTTTCAGATCATTGTTTAGCCCTTCACAGTGCTCCTCATGAAAGCATATCTGTAACTAGGAATGAATTATTTAGTAGCTTTTTGTCTGTCACATAATACATCACAGGGTTAACAAAAGGTCACGTCTGTGATACATATGGAAAATAGGCCTCAGACACAAAAAATAGTTCTTACTGAAAATATAAAAAAGATGCCCCTAGTGCATGCATGTAGGCGTACTTCAAACAACCTTGACTGTTAGGAGTTGCAATCAGAACTCTCAGTAATAAAAGTGACAATATAATTACTTTTATATGTCAATCATCATTAATAACCCTACAACAAATCCTTTGTCTATTTACTGTCTATGTCTAAAGCCATAGGCCTACTGGAGTAATAAACAATAAAGGCCAATTTGGGACAATAACGGGAACAGTTTACTCATTGGTGTTTCAGAGGAAACATATATTCTATATTCACAAACTAACGTTTAAATCAACTAATAAATAAACTGTTCAGAAATTACAAATGTCAGCGATTTGAACATTACAGAACTTCCACTGTCGACAGGCCAGTCTTTGTTCCTCTCTTTGGTCAAACCATCCCTCATTTTTTACCTGTCAAGTGCTTTTTGGTCTTGTTTCCTCCGTCTTCCTGATGCTTTTAGAATTTTTTTTTTTTGTTTGTTTGTTTGTTTTTTTTTTTTTTGTATAAGCCATTGTTCTGAACATTTTGCACCCTCAAACTAAGTAGCTCTCTAAACTTCCGTTTTCCCATATATGGACTGTCCGCTGTGAACGTGCAAAATGATAGACAGGCGTCTAAAAGTCTTCTGATTGGCTAACAAAAAATCCTACCACTGTTATTTTTTATTTCAGCAGCAGAGTTTTCCAGTGATATGTTTCAGGTAGAGCCTTAATATGGAACTTAAAACACACAGTGACATTTAACATCAAATAGAAGCAGCGGATACATATAACAGATCTTTCTTTTCTGCATACAAATGTTTTCAAAAGACACCAATTTCTTTTCAAAGGGAATGCGTTCCGGAGCGGAACGTTTTCATCTTCTGTTTCCAGCCGGACAGTAAAACCGGGTACCACATTCAACTGTTTGCTCGCTCTACTGGCTTTCGCTTTAGTAGATTTCTTTTTACATTAGTTACACATTTCTTACGTAATTGACGCTAGCTGTATAGCTTTGTTTTTATTGTATACCAGTCAGGTTTCTCAATACCATGAGCAGTATATGTTTCTCCCCGAGCAAGTTAACCATTCCTGTGGTCGTTTTTCACCAGAACATCCATCAGAAATCAATTACAAGCGATCTGCAAAAGTTTCTTCTGCTCATGGCTCCAATCTGGACTGATGTTCGAGCTGTTTTGCCCTCGACAGTGTCTGAATTCCCCCTTCACTTCAGCGAGAAGATTGAACTGAGTGTGTTGAAGGTTCTTGAGCTGGCTAGAGATCAGCTGTACAGTGAAGCAGATTGCCCAGCTTCTGCTGAAAAAGCTCAGGTCATTATCGATTACTCCTGGGAGAAGCTCAACACTGGGACATGGAGAGATGTGGACAAGGAGTGGAGGAAAGTTTACTCTTATGGCTGCTTATTCAAAGTCTTAAGTTTATGTCATGGAAATCCACCTCAATACAATGTCCAAGAGGCCATTAAAACATGCGACATGGGTTTGTTAATGGGAGCAGCCATCATGGACAACATTCTGCAAAGGCTTGTTGGTGTCTTAAGAAATAAAATGAAAACGAAGAGTCCAAACAAAGCAGAGAGGAGTGAAGAACTCTGTTCAAAGGTGAAGTCATCTCTCATAAAGGCAAGAGCATGAAAGACTTGTGAATACATTTTTGTAAATATTTTAAAGTAGCTTTTATTTTTTATATTTTAAGTTTGTTTAATTTTAGTTTAAGGAAATGCATGTGGTTTTGTAATTTTTATTATATAGTTTTTATATTTCTATTTAGCTTTGAATACTTATTGTGGAAATTGTAATACTTTTTTAAACAAAAAAGTTCTTTGTATAATTGTAATTATAATAATTTCCAGCTATTATTGCAATTTTTCTTCACAAAGAAAATTGGATAAAATTATTTGTGAATTTATTTCATTTAAAAAAAGATTAATTTTTAATAAAAAAAAATATATATAAAATGATACATTTACAAATGCATTATTTAAATGATGTAATTATTTGAAATGATAAAACTTATATACTATGTATTTGATGGGATCAGTGAAAATCTTGGCAGGGCAAGTAGAACTGTGATTTATTTTTTCTTTTATTTATCTATTTATTTTTGAATAAGGTTTGGCCTGTGATTGTTTACTAAATCACATCATGCACTTAAAACCTTTTTCCAATAGCCTATTCTGCTGTACATTATTCACTTATAAAGCTTTTCTAAAACAGAAACTGAAACGGGACTGTGTGTCTGAGCCTGTGATAAACCCTGCACAAGCAGTGCCTAGGATTCATTGTCCATCACTGGAGCTCTTCAGATCAGATTTCCTGGATTCTCAGAAGCCTGTGATTATAGAAGGAATAACTGACCACTGGCCGGCCTTCACAGAGCATCCATGGAGGTACTGAAAAATATGCATTATTAGGTTTTATCTTCTGAAACAACTGTACACTGCCCTACTGTACACTCTCTCTAAGCATAGACTACTTAACTATCGCTGGCTGCCGGATGGTACCTATTGAAGTGGGATCTAAGTACACTGATGAAGAGTGGTCACAAAAGCTCATTACAGTGAATGACTTCATAGACCGCTACATAATAGGAACAGTAAGAATTATTTCAATCTCATTTCATTGTAAGATACAGTGTTTTTGTTTTGTTTTGCTTTATTTTTGCCTAGAGAATCTGTAAATGGTCTATAATTGTTATTTTTGGTTATTTTCTTATAGGCGGAGGATGGAGTGGGATATCTGGCTCAGCATCAGTTGTTTGATCAGGTCAGTTGCATTTCTTTTTGGTGCTATTTTAGTTCACCCAAAAATGAAAATTTGCTATATAATGTACTCACCCTCAGACCATCCGAGATGTAGATGACTTTTTCTTCAGGACAGATTTGGAAAAATTTAGCATTTCATCACTGTCTGACCGATGGATCCTCTGCAGTGAATGGGTGCCGTCAGAATGAGAGTCCAAAGAGCTGATATAAAACATCACAATAATCCAAAAGTAATCCAGCTGACTTCAGTCCATCAATTAACAAATTAAGTCAAAAGCTGCATGTTTGTAAAAAAAAAAAAAAATTTAAAAAAATCAATCATTAAGACATTTTAACTTTTTAACCATTGCTTTTGGTTTAATATTAATAATACTTCCTCTAGTGAAATAGTCCATCCCCTGTTGTCGTCTCATGTCAAAAACCACCAACATATTTTTTTTAGCACTGTTTTGGACTGTTTTTCACTTGTAAATGGTGCTTGATCTGTGCATATTTCACACCTGATTCAGATGAGACAACTTTTCACTGATGAAATCAATATTATCAGTGGATCTATATTATGGATTGATCGATTTTAGCCAAAAGCATCAATTACAAATTTATTACAAAGACAAACCTTTGGATTACTTGCATTACTTGTGGATTATTGTGATGTTTTTATCAGCTGTTTGGACTCTCATTCTGACAGCACCCATTCACTGCAGAGCATCCACTGATGAGCAAGTGATGTAACACTAAAATGTCCACAAATCTGTTCCAATGAAAAAACACAACTTGGATGCCTGAGGGTAAGTACATTTTCAGCAAGTTTTCATTTATGGCTGCACTATTTCTTTAATTTTCTCATTATACTGAATAAGTGTAATTTTTAGTTTGCGCTGTAGCAGTCTTCTTAGACTTGCAACTATACTAATGGATGTAGCATCATGCTGAAACTACAGCAGTAACTCTGGCTGTTATTCATCCTGATTCCAGAGCTGAAAGAAGATATTCGCATCCCGGACTATTGTTGTCTTGGAGAGGGAGATGAGGATGACATTACAATTAATGCCTGGTTTGGGCCTGGAGGGACCGTGTCTCCTCTCCATCAGGATCCTCAACAGAATTTTTTGGCACAGGTAAACAAGAAACAAATGGTTCATTTGGCATTTGAAAGGCAAGGCTTTTGTTCCCCCTGTTTCATTGCAATCTGGTTTTATTTTTGGATGTCAGATGGTTGGAAGGAAATACATCAGGCTCTACAGCCCAGATGAAACAAAAAATCTCTATCCACATCAGTCGCAGCTACTGCACAACACCAGTCAGGTAGAAGACCTAATTTATGACAGCAAGTTTCTTGTTTTGAAATAATCACACATAAGTTGTTTTATATGTTATGGAAAAAAACATGAGATTGTTTTACCACCACCACGTGGAGGTGGAGAATCCAGACCTGGTGACGTTCCCAGACTTCTCCAAAGCCTCATATCAGGAGTGTGTTCTCCGGCCCAGAGATGTCCTCTTCATCCCTCAACAGCACTGGCATTATGTGCGCTCTCTAGAGCTCAGCTTTTCTGTCAGTTTTTGGTGGTCCTGATTGTACAGAATAAAACATATTTGCCAGTGTGTGTTGTAAAGTATTGTATTGTCTTTATTTGTACAAATGCCAAATTTGTTAACAGTTTTAGGTTGTATGTTATACACATATGTATTACCTATTGTAAATTATGGGGTTATTATTCAGTATTTCCATGAATTAGATGTACATTTCAGATGGCTCTCTTCAGGTGTTTTAGTATTTTACATTAATGACAGTACATACACACACTATATATATATATATATATATATATATATATATATATACACACATAGTCATACATTCTTCTTGCCCCAGATATTTTAATCTTTTTTTTTTTTTCATTTTTAATTAAAAAAAACCTTGCTACATGTTCTGCGTTACACTAACCGATACTAGCAACGACACAATGTTGCTCTTTTGTTGGTTTGATTGCTTCTACTGTCATTATTTGTAAGTCAGTTTGGAATAAAAGCTTATGTTAAATGATTATATGTAAATTTAAATCTTAACATACCAAAAAGCATTATTTTTAACATCTGTTCAGATATTTTATCCAAAGCAGCAAGGTATTCAAGCTATATATTTAACAGTACATGTATTTCTGTATAATGTGAACTCATGGTGTTGGTTTTCATTTCAGCTACAGGAACTGTATGTAGGGAACTAAATTAAATGGTTAACCACATTTAGTTGCAACACTTTGAACTTTGCCAATAAATTTAGGAAGTAATCTTTTTTTAAGATTTTAGTTTGAAGACATATTTGAACAGTGCACTTCTCAATTTGTATTTTATTTCATTTCTATCTTAGCAACTGTACAAAATGCTAAACTTCAACAGAGACAGCAAATGTTTCCATATAATAGCAAATAAGTTTTGTTTACATAAAATCTTTGCTCTTGAATCAGAATTCCAACAAAAATAATATGAAACTGAGAAACAACTTATTCAATAACAAATATTTATTAATAGAAAATACATGTAGAAAACTTTTAAACTCCTAAGAGAATGCACTTGAAAAATCCTCATTAATGGTGAAAAGACCAGCTGCAGCGATGAATCAGCAGGCTTTGAGATTACGACCTTCTTGACCGGCGTGACGGCATGGGAGCAGTGTTCTCTTTAGATGATGAAGGCAGATTCTGTGAACTCTGTGACTGGGAATGCTGCATTTCTGCAAATTAGAAAAAGAAACATGAAAACATCAATCTAAAACTTTTTGAAGTAAACAACTAAACAAATAGTTCGTACTAAATCTTACATCAGTGGAGCAATGTTAAAGAAGAACAGATCACCTGGAATCTCATGAGGCCAGAAATTATTGCATGCCGGGCAACGAGGGTCACTGCGTGCTCTAAAATATCGAGCAACACAAGGGAGGTGTATCTTGATTCCACAGGCTGGGGTTTCACACATCTGGCACTAAATGTAAAATAAAAGTTCCTGTTTTCAGTTCCTCTGTTTTACATTGCTATCAGGTAATAGCCAAGTCAATTCTATTGAAATAAAATTTCAGTACATGTAACATAAGTGCCAAAAAATTCAACTACTGATGACTTTTTGGTGAGTTATTCCTATTAAACTCTTCTTGAAGTTCAAATGAAATGATGGAGATCTAAAGCCTGGATTTCCTCAATAAATAGAACTTCTTGACCGTTACTCATGTTCATGTTCTTACCTGCAGGACAATGTTGTGGCACACATGACACACTTTGATGAGGTCTTGGTAGATTGTGCGCATATACTGTTCCATTTCCACAATGCAGCGCACACTTAGAGTGTATTCACCGTCTTTCTAAAGCAGCAAAACAAAAGAACAAATAAAAAATATCAAATTGCTTTTGGAGATACTTATAATAGCTCTGCATATATATATATATATATATATAATAATAATAATAAACTGTGTGTATATATATATATATATATATATATATATATATATAATAAAGTTTAATATATGGGAAAAGACCAGCTTTAAAATGAATACCTCATTTAACCATTTGTCGTGGACAAATTTATTTAAGACTTGCTCAGTTTCTTTTTTCTTCAATTTCTTTGTCTGGAGGCTGTCAGCACAATTTAAAATATCGGTGGAGGAGGCAGAACCGCTCTCAGAGTCTACAATCAGATCCATCTGAATGCAGAGACAAAATGTTGAGAGATACTATGAAAACAAAACATGATTTGCCTAAGAACAAAATGAGAATAGTCTTTTATATTCTCATTTCATTTCTCAGGACAAACAAGAGACTCATGAAGCTCATCACAATAGAAAAAAAATTTATTGTGGATCATCCGGGTTCACTAAATTTTTCCACAGCACTGTGAATGTTTAATGGGATGTGTTCAATAAAGACATCAAAGATTATAATAGTTTGTGTGTGTTTATATTTGTGACTTGAAGATCTGCTAACATTTTATGACCAATTAATGCAGAAAACCACACACAGTATATATATATATATATATATATATATATATATATATATATATATAAAA
>JAFVLL020023410.1:0-11612 GCA_021397915.2 Tor tambroides | reverse complement strand
AGATACAAAGAAAAGTGAACTGACCTGTGACAGAAACTTTCATGGTGGCCTCCAGAGGTCTGTTGTTATCCATATCTTTGCTGAGTTTGAGCTCTCCAGTATTTGGGTTTAGAATCAGCAAACTCAGCTCATTTCCTTCAATGAAACTGTACTTGAGCTTATCTGACACATCTGGGTCATAGGCAGGTACCTTTCCTATAATCCCAGATGGAAAACTGTTGGATTTGTTGGTGACGTAGTTATTGAAGATAATCTCAAAATTCTGCAGGACAGGATCATTGTCGTTGACATCAATCAGACGAATGTGGACAGTCGCTCTGCTGACCAGAGGTGCAGATGTGGCCTGTACGACTATGACATACTCCATTTTGGTCTCGTAGTCCAAATCCACGAGTGCTTTTAAGTCTCCAGTGAATATATCCAAATCAAAGACCTCTGGGATATTTCCTTCCACAATCTGGTACAATATCTGAGCGTTGGTTCCTTCATCTGGATCCATGGCGCTGATCCGGGCAACCACTGAATCAACAGGACTGTTTTCTTTGATGTAGATAAACAGTTCATCCTTCTCAAAAACAGGGGCATTGTCATTGATGTCCAGCACGGAAATCTGGATCTCCACCGCTGCTTTGAGAGGAGGAACACCTCTATCTACCGCATAGGCCTTCAGGTTATACACTGGAACGTTCTCTCTGTCCAGCTTCCTTTGGGTTCTTATAATTCCAGAGTATTGCTCAATCATGAAGTCTCCTTCCCCGTCATCGCCACCTTGAAAGGTGTAGCTCACACGCCCATTAGACCCTGAGTCCCTGTCTGAAGCAGATATCTGGAGCACACTGGTGAACAGAGGTGCATCTTCAAACACGGTACCCTGATATTTATCCCTCCCAAACTGTGGCGTATTATCATTAGCATCCAGAACAATGATCTCCACATAGGTGGTGTCAGACTTCTGCGGGATCCCATTGTCACGAGCAATGATGGCCAATGTGTAGGACGCTTGATCTTCATAGTCTATCTCCATCTGTGTGGTGATGGCACCTGTGTCCGGATCAATCTTGAACTGTGGAACATTGTCCTCCATGATATAGGTAATACGTGCATTCTCGCCCGTATCTTCATCTGTTGCACTGATTACCACAACAGTTGATCCAATGGGCCGGTCCTCGCTGAAGGTCTGATGGTAGCTGGCGCTCTGGAACACGGGTCTGTGAGTGTTAGCATCAGTTACGTTGATAAACACCTGTGCAGTGTCGAAGCGTGTCCCGTCAGAGGCGGTGACAGTCAGAACGTACTGGCGTTCCTGTTTGTAATCTAGTGGCAGCGCCAGCGTGATGAGTCCACCTCCGCTTTGACTAGTGATGGCAAACCGGTTCCGCGTATTACCGCTGGAGATCTGATAGGTGACCACACTGTTTACATCACGGTCCAGAGCTGTAACAGTCAACACACTGGTCCCTACAACAGCATCTTCATTGATTTTCAGCGAGTATAGCTTTTCGGTGAACGTAGGGATGTTGTCATTCACATCTAGGACGGTGATGCTAACGCTAGCTGAGGACGACATTACCGGAACACCATTGTCTCTTGCTTCTACTCCAAAGGTGTAATACTCAGTGGTTTCCCTGTCCAGCTCAACACTGACTGTTATCCATCCAGTGCTGTTATTGATGGTGAAGGGAAAGCCTGGAGTGGTGTCTGTGAGGCTGTAATCCAAACGAGCATTTTCTCCAGAATCCGAATCAATGGCCTGAATGTGAATGACGGAATATCCAATGGGCACGTTCTCTAAAACGGTGGCTTGGAAAGGAGTGCTTACAAACATAGGAGCATTGTCATTCACATCCACAACTTGGATGACAACAATGCCTGTTCCGTTAATGAGAGGAGGTCTGCCTCCATCCTGGGCCTTTATGCGTAAGTTATATTCTCTGATAATTTCGTAGTCTAGAGGGTTTATGACATCAATGGCTCCGGTAGGGGTGTGAATGAAGAACTGACCTTTTACATTGCCGCTGATTATACTGTAATGAACCTTAGCGTTATTGCCCTCATCTCGATCAGTGGCTTCCACCTGGGCCACTTTAGTGTTAACGGCCACATTTTCTGGCACCTGAACTACATATCTTTTCTCACTAAATTGAGGATAGTTGTCGTTTTCATCTTCAATTGTGATGTGCACTGTCGCGGTAGCACTGCGGGGCCCAGGGTCCTTTCCTTGGTCATTGGCCTCTACTATCAGCTGATACTGTGCCATGGTTTCTCTATCTGGACGCACACGAATCTTGACCAATCCGTTCCGAGAATCAATTTCAAACCCGGAATTGACCCCCTCGCCATTCACAATCTTATATATCATGTTGGCATTGGATGGTGCATCTCCATCTGTGGCCCTGACTGTAATCACCTCAAAACCAACTTCCACATTTTCTCGAATCCTAACCCTGTATTCATTCTGTTCAAAAACAGGCCCGTGGTCGTTGGTGTCACTAACTGTAACGGTGAGGTACGACGTGGTTGTGCGTCGCGGTGTGCCATTATCAGTTGCAGTGACTTTAAATACATGCGTGTCTTTAACTTCTCTGTCTAAGGGCTGGACCGTCTCAATGCTGCCGGTTTGAGGGTCTATCCGAAAGAAGTCGTTAGAACGGCTGTCGAATAACGCTTCCATGCCATACTCGATCCTCCCCGCGTCTCCAGCGTCGCTGTCAGTCGCTTTGAGGGTGATGACACGAGTACCCGCAGGCTCGTTTTCGGGCACCGAAACCTGGTAGTTCGGTAACTGAAACTGAGGCGCTGAATTCACGGCTCGCTTTATTCTCAGTTTCCATTGATTTGATACGTGTTGCACAGAATGTAATAATGACGTCTGGACTGAGGCGAATCGTAATTTAAGGCACATAGAAAAGGGCTCACCGTTTGAATCGTGAAACGAACAGCGAATAGTGTCTTTAAGGCGTCTGAAGTCTGTCTCCAAACAGTACGCGTCCTTCACAAGTAAAGTCCCGTTACGCACAAACACATTCAGATGGTCTGAGGTGCAAGAAGTAGCAAAACCACCAGAGTTTCTTGTGAAGACAGGTAAATAGTCCTTAAAACTAAGAAGTAAATCACCTGGAGAAAAGCAGGAAGTTAGTCCCAAGTTATAAATGCAATCCACGTTAATATCAGGCTTAGTCACTCTCTTCCTTTTATATTTGAACACGCAATTTCGTCCGTGTACAAACACATTAAAATGTGCTTTAACTAGCCCTTCAGTTGTTAATGATTGGATTTTAAAATAAAGTGGCAGCGCGCTGTGAGGGGCGCGCGCACAATCCACCTCTCCATTTAAACGCACTACTCCATCTCTCCAGTCCACTTTAATAAAGTTCCCAATGTACTTGGAAGTTAAAGTCCTGTCTATTTTATACGTCCAACCAGGTCCCAGTGACAAATTGGCCAAAACAGCTCCAGAATGTAAAGTCTCCGAGAGGTGCAAGTCGAAACATCCCATGAGAGGAGCGCAGAGGAGAAGGTGAACCCATAGTAACCAACACGTTACAAGATCCATGGCGTAAAACTCCACAAAACATGCAGAAAAACACGTCAACTCTCCTTCTGCCGACACGTCGACCTTCTTTTATCCTTCATTGTAGCTTTTTAACGGGAGAAAACACAGTTTATCAGGCTGGTATCCATGGAACCAAGTGACATTACCCACGTTAAGTTTTAAATGAGGACAAAATGGCTCCGTGAGTGCGCGTCTCTCCCCCAGCACACACACACACACACACACACACACAGTCATTAACATAAACCTGCACTGCACCTCCTCTCAGGACTAAAGAATAACTCTCATGGAAATTCAACTATTGTTATTCACCTCTGCATTTATTCTTTGGTTCTTTTGGCGACTTTTACACCCTACGTGAGGGACGCGGCGCGTCAAACTAAAAAGTCCGCATTATAAAAAAAAAAAAAAATGAAGTGAGATTAAACAGTTTCAAGCAACTGCAGATTTCTGGACTTAAATGCTTCCATTATAAACCAACGCCGTTTCATTTATTATAACAGGCGCGTTTTAGTTTTTTTAGGCTATATTGATAAAGTTGTCTGCTTTTTGTCTCCTAAAGTGACATGAAAGCACAACACGTGTTTAAATCGCTCAGTTTACAAGCGGCTGTAAAGTAATAAAGAGTTATCAATACTAGATTCCCTATCTGTTATTATTCGCTATGAGTAGAGTAAAACTAAATTGTACATGAATAAATGATTATTTATTCTCTATACAAACCATTATAAAAAACACCATGCTAGCCATAATTTACGGGAAAAAATGCTATAAGATAGTTATTACAATTAAACAGTGTTAACATGGCATAGTCAGTGAAAACTAGGCTACAGAAATATTTTGAGACCTTGCTAAATGTTTTTAAGCATTAAAAAATGGTTTTGTGCAAAATAATCTTTACAAGGATAATTTTATCTTTGGGGAAAAAAATAATAAAAAGCTTAGGTTCTGAGTTCTTTTGAGTTTTGAAAATTTTCTTATCCTTATATATACAGTACAGGTCAAAAGTTTGGAAACATTACTATTTGTAATGTTTTTGAAAGAAGTCTCTTCTGCTCATCAAGCCTGCATTTATTTGATCAAAAATACAGAAGAAAAACAGTAATCTTGCAAAATGTTATTACAATATAACATAATGGTTTCTGTTTTAATATACTTTAAAATATAATTTATTTCTGTGATTCAAAGCTGAATTTCCATCAGCCATTACTCCAGTCTAAAGTGTCACATGATCCTTCAGAAATCATTCTAATATGCTGATTTATTATTAGAATTATCAATGTTGGAAACAGTTGTGCTGCCAATTTTTTTTTTTGGAAACTGCGATACTTTTTTCAGGATTCTTTGATGAATAAAAGATTAAAAAGAACAGCATTTATTCAAAATAGAAATCTTTTCTAACAATATAAATCTTTGCTATCACTTCTTATCAATTTAACACATCTTTGCTGAATAAAAGTTTTAATTTCTTTCAATAAAAGAAAGAATAAAAATTTACTGACCCCAAGGCTTGATGAGCAGAAGAGACTTCTTTCAAAAACATTACAAATAGTAATGTTTCCAAACTTTTGACCTGTACTGTATATATATATATATTTTTTTTTTATCGTGTATTTATAGTAATGTGTATTACTGAAATTGTAAGTGAGAATAAAACTGTTTTATAGTATATAAATGTATATGGATTTCTTTTATCTTCAATTTTAGTGTTTCCTCGAAAATGTGCACTGACTGTTCCTCATAAAAGACATAAAAAAGCAATGGATTTCTTGTGAAAGAAAATCATGCTTTTCTTTGAAAACAATTTTTTCTTAAGAAGTTTATCTATAAAAATTATAACACTAATTATATTTACAAAGCAAATACACCTACACTCTTAAAAACAAAGGTTCTTTATTTGCATCGGTGAGGAACCTTTAACAATCCTAGAACATTTCCATTGCATAATAGCTACTTTATAGTGGAAAAAGGTTATTCCAATTACTAAAATGTTTTTCATACTAAAAAAAAAAAAAAGGTTATTTTAAAGACTGTTCGCTGAAAGGTTCTTTAAGAAACCAACAATGGTTTTTCTCTGGCATCGCTTACAAAAACTCCCTTTTGGAAACTGTATTTTTAAAAGTGTAAAGTTTGATGAATTGTGATGCCATACACATTTAAAAAGACAGAAGTGGAATTAAGGCCAAACCCCAAAACATTTGGTATTATGTATATTAGGCCTAAAAGTTTTTTAAAAATCTTCATAATATTATCAGAGGTCAATCATGTATTCTCCAAACTTCAATGTCTTAACATATGTCATATTGCAATTTTCTAACTACATATAGTTTAAATACGTTAATTTAGTGTTATGAGTATAGCATAGCTGTCATTAACTGAAATTGAGGAAGATGTCCAGAAGCACTAGACATACAGTAAGTGATGCACTCACGTCCTCTATTGGCAGACAAAGGAACTCAGTAACGATACTCCAGAAGAACAACCTGAACCTCTAGCTTAGTATTTGTCTGAAAGATTGCATAGGTCAGGATGTGATGCACAATAAAGGCACTATAACCATTTATAAAATCTTAAGAAAGAGCAATACAACAATCAATATGTATATTTTACAAATAAATGACAATTCCCAAGTTAATTACAATTGAATTAATATATATATATATATATATATATATATATAAATAACATACAGCTCACATTAAGAATTCCCCCATCCTAACAGCTTCCTAAATTCTTGTTACTGTCCCTCGCATAAACACAAGAGATCAGAGGTGTACTGGTTTATGCTGTGTTTCAGCTGACAAGCTCTGGATGTTGTTGGTTTGTGTCTTTAGGTGGGCAGCTCAGGCAGTTTTGACCTTTCTGAAGAGTGAATTTTGTGGGTCCCAGACGAATGATCTTCCCACTGCCCAAACACTCATCTCCCTTGTACAGGACAGCAAACTGCAAAGCAAAGACAATGGAGTCAGATTTGAATGAAAAATCCTGAGTACCATTTCCAAAATGCCCAGTCCTGTTCTATGTGTATAAAGCAAGAAGTAACAGAAGGTCATACTAACATGATTTTAACACAGTATTACAGTTCATGAATCTAACTATAGGCTGTTTACAGTTGCCAATCAACCTAGCAAGCTTGAACGCTCCTCAGAAAATACAATCTGAACTTTTTTTGTTGCATAATACCACTTGTGATGCCATCATATTTGTGGCACAGAAAGCTGACTTAATACACTTTTTTGTAAAACAAAAAAGGACTACACTCCATTATTTATAGAGAATATGTCATAGTAATGAAAGACAGGAGTTGAATACATCTAGTAAAAGGTTACTGAAGTCCCAACTCCTGTGTAAAATTAAAACCACAAGTAAATGATTTATAATGGCACATCAGGAATTTAGTTAAACTTTCAAGATACATTCTGCAGCGGTGTAGATATTTCTGGATTACCTGCCCAGGTGTCAATGCTCTTATTGGCTCTTTCAACATTACCCAGACTGACCCATCTAGATTCAAGGTTACAGTGCATGGAGCTGAAAGAAACAAGATGTTGCTATTAGGACTGTTTACATCAGAACAATTTTGTAGATGAGTCTTGATATTGTTAACTAAAACTGAAAATAAAACTATTATTAAATAAAAGTACTCAAAAAGGCTTTTCTTAAAACATCGCAAAATAAATTTTACACTTAAAAAAAGAACATTTTGACAACTAAATGAAATCAAGTACGTACTAAAATTACTAAAACTGACAAATGCAGATAAGAAAAATACAAAACTTAAACTAAAATGAAAATAAATGCTAATTCAAAATTGTAATAAAATCTTATGATAATATATAAATAATGCTAAAATAACACTATTGTAGACAAAACAGAGAAAAATGTCGGCTGCTGGTTGTTATTTATGTAAATTTTTGAAAAACAACAATTTCCAGCTGAACTGGAAACAAATAGAAAGCAACTCACTCAAAGGCATTCGGTTATTGAAAAGGAAGTGACATTCCATCATCTGAGTACGGACAAGTTCAGCAGGTGGGTCTTCGGCTATCCAGTGGAAGCGGTCTGTCTGTGACGTGTCTCGGAACAGTGCTGGGTGGTTAGTGGTTGGACCCTGCAAGAGATGCCATATTTTACAAATCAGTCACCCTGAAAAGTCATTTGTGGCCTTTTTTGGCTAAATTAATGTCCAAAAATGTGTCCAAATTATGTAACTCACCACAAATACATCACCGGTTGTGATATCTTTATCAACTACGAACCAAGGATCTACCTGCCCTCCTATTCTAGCCCTCTGACCCAGTGTTAATGTGAACCAGCCTGTGGCAAATTCCAGTAATGTGTTTATTAGTCATACAGTATCACGGACACATGCTGGAACATGAACAATTATTAAACTGATATCCACCTTTATGCTGCCCCATGATCTTCCCATCTTCAATGGAGACAAGGTTTCCTGGTTTAGGCTCTATGTACTGTAATAAATTTGACATAGGAAAACAGTACTGAATTAGGGAACTGAAGTATATATTGAATAACGACAATTGCCAAAATACAGTATAAATCCGAGTCTGAAACTCTTAGAAACATTTCAACAAAGTGTCTATGATAGGAGGTTTTTCATTTGCAGAAAATTTTGATTGTATGGGGTTTGCCCATTTGTTTTTGCTATTTTTTTTTTACCAAAATGTGGTATATGTTTGAATACAGTTTATATATCTGATATTTGTGCAATAAATATAGAGTTTTCTAGCAATAAATATTAAATAAAAATTAATGTTAAATAACATTAATATTTAAAAAAAAATATATATATATATATATATATATATATATATATGAATGAAATGTCAGAATAGGTAACAGGATTGCAACCTATAGGTAGGGACAGACAGTTTAGGGACTAATATTTCATATACATTTTTGAAAAAATGTTTGATTTTTTTTATTGATTTTTTTTTTGGATAAATATTGTTGAGCCTGATGAATTCAGTCAAAAACACAATTTGTGTATAAAAACTTAGAATAATAATAATTTATCTAACATATAAAAATGTTTTCAGTTTTCACTAGAAAGAAGATGAGGTTTGTGTTTTTATGAATAATAACACGACACCAGTTTGTACCCTGCATCAAACATACCTCAAGTATATAAAGTTCTCAAAATCTCTCTCTCCAATGAAACAGATCCCCATGCTCTTTCAGAGAAAAGAAAAAAAATAATTGCATTTACATTATATTTAGTCATTCAGCAGACACATTTAAAATACTGAGCACTACTAAATGTCACATTTCTTATTCCAGAAATCTTGGATCTTGTACTTAAAAGTGGACTTAAAAGTGTACTTGGACTTAAAAGTGTGATTTTTTAAAATTTAGTACCTCTTTTTTCTTTAGAACATGCTGGAAGCCAGCCTCAGCAGCTATTTTCTTCACAAAATCTTTGGTTAGCCCAGCTAGGGGGAATATTGTGTGTCGCAGAGCATCCTGGGAAATCTGACTGAGAAAGAATGTCTGGTCCTTCAAACGATCAGCACCCTGATAGAGGCGCACAGCTAACAGAAAAAGAGTAAAGATCAATTTACAAACAAATCACAGATACAACTGACATTAAAAAGGAACAGAATTTGAAATCTCTTAAATCTGACAAAAACTGTCAAGAAAGGTCCATATCCATATTTCCAACCAAAAATCAAAACAAGATAATATGACATGCTTTGCATAAAGAAAAGCCTATTTTTACTTTTTTCCCCCCATTCCACACAAGTATAATTTAAAGTATACATCATGGTGGTAATTGTTTGTAATTGTAATTAAATTAAAATTTGAATTAAAAAAAAAAGTGATAAAATAAAATGAAAATATAACTTGTGTTATATTTTGATTTGGTACTGAAAAAAATGCTCCTGTAAACACAATTTCTTTCCCTGTCCTCTACATCACATGGACAGATGCTATCCTTACGCTTTCTAATTTCAAAGCGATCTCTGAAGAGGGTTCTGGGAGGTGGAACGTGCTTCTGCTGAAAAACCTCCTCGTCCTCCTGGGATGTCCGAGCACAGTGTCCCGTTGCCATTGCATCAGCACCTGTTT
The DNA here is from genome assembly GCA_021397915.2 of Tor tambroides. Taxonomy (NCBI): domain Eukaryota; kingdom Metazoa; phylum Chordata; class Actinopteri; order Cypriniformes; family Cyprinidae; genus Tor; species Tor tambroides. The sequence goes on along the minus strand of JAFVLL020023410.1, from coordinate 1,969 downwards.
TCAAATAAAACTTTGATGATGCTAAATATGCAAGACACTTACTTATTTTTATATTCCAAAAAAAAAAAAAAAACTTTATTTTTTATTTTTTATAAGAGTTAAGAGATTAAAAATGATGTTCCTTTAATTTGTGCTAATGTGTATCTGTGGTTTGTTTCTAAATTGATCTTTACTCTTCTTCTGAATCTTAATAAAACTTTTTTCTGCTAAGATCTTAAATAAGACTTTGAAAGAGATTACAAAGTAAAACCATTGTCTAGTTGCATTAAAAATCCACACAATAATAAAAGCACACAAATAAGTGCTTTAAACTGTATTCATTTAAATAGAGTAACAGCACATGCAATAATTAGTTTTAACCTTCTAAAGTGGACAAATAACATTTTCTGCATTTAAAGTTGAACTCACAATTAACACTACAACAAACAGGCGCATTTATGCAAAATTTATGCACCTCCTTTCACTTATTCTTTGTAAAAAAAACTAAGTATCAGTCAAGTCCTATTTTGTATCTAACCCCCGGTTTCACAGACGAGGCTTAAGCCTAGTCCTAGACTAAAATGCAAGTCTTAGCTGTTTCAACTGAAAGAAACTTGCACTGACTGATGTTGCATGTTTATAAAAAATTACTTAAAAGTCCTAATTGAACTATGGCCTAATCCTGGCTTAGTCTAAGCCCTGTCTGTGAAACCAGGCCTAAAAGTTCATCAGTCTCACTTAACTTACCTAAAGTATTGACTGCATACTGATAGAAGTGCTTAAACTTGATGTGTTTGTTACACATTATGTCTGGATTTTGTGTTCTGCCCTTCTCATATTCCCTAAGAAGATTACTATGAAAGAAAGAAAGAAAGAAACTGAGCCAACTGTGAACAACATTTTGAATTCAATGATATGTAAATATTAACTATACTGTAATATTTACCTAAATACTTCATGCCAGTATTCTTTAACATATGAGACCTGGTGGAAAGGCATATCCAGAATCTTACACACGTTATAAGCATCTTCACAGTCTCTCTCTGATGAACAGACCCCTGTGTCATCCTGAGAGTCCCAGTTCTTCATGAACACACCAGTCACATGATAACCTGACGCCAGAAAAACATATCATATCTGCTCAAATGATGCTAGTTTGAAACACCAGAAAGTGTCTTTTTGTCTGCAACTCTGCATATTGATCTTTATTTTTTATTGTTTTATCATTTTTAAACACAACAAACAGCTTTTTGGAATGTTTTTGTGGTATATTTCTTTCAAAAATGTGCTGCTTTCTACAATATTTTATATATATTTCAAATTAAATCATTCAAATAAAAAGTTGACGTGACATTCATACATACATCAGCGTGACTTAAATTTCCAAATACTTTATTATTCTTACAATACAGTCTAACATACAATGTAGAATAGAATAGAATTAGCACATTATAGCATTTAATAAACAATTAGTATTTACTGATATTATACATTTAATATATTAATATCTTATATTATATTAAATTATATTACATCCACACAAAGTACAACAGAGTTTATGGATGATTGAAAACAACAACTTTAGTAAATGTGCTGATGCTCATATTGTGGCCAGTGAATGGGACTGTTAATTTATTAAGTGAATTTCGTGAAAAATGTGTAAAATTGTACTAAATTTTAAGTATACTGATATCTTACCCATTCTTTTGAGTAACAGTGCACTGACAGAGCTGTCAACTCCTCCAGACATAGCACACACAACATGCCTAACTACACCCATCACAGCTATTTTAATATGCGCTCAAATACATTTAATCAGACAAGTAAAGACATTTCACGCTTCTGACATGAAGGTCGCCATAATTAAAGTTCTTTTCAAAATATTGACCGATCGGAAACAAACGAACAGTACTAATAAAAGTATGGTTCCGGGCATAGCTCTCGGTGGAACTCCTTAAACGGTAACACTGCGAGTAGCGCGTGGCGTTTA
>JAFVLL020023409.1:0-10717 GCA_021397915.2 Tor tambroides | reverse complement strand
AAACAAAAAAAAAAAAAAAAAAAAAAAAAAAAAAAAAGAATTAGCTGCAAATTCGCCAAAAACATAGAATAATTATGAACTGCTGTGAGACTGTGTTGGTAAATTAGAGCCAGTCACAGTTTCACAAACAAACAAAAAAAAAAATGTGTAGTGCGTGATTGCCACAGATTCATTTGGCACAGCTGGGGTTTTTTTTTCCTTTCTCTCTTGTTAGTATTACACTGTGATTCCATTCACTGATGTCCATTGGAGGATATCAATCATGAAGGATATTTTGAGCTGATTTTAGAACACATTCTTTTAATTTGGCTCATGTTCCTGCTTGAGTTTGTTGTATTCGGACAGACTTGAACGGATGGTAGTGTGTGACCCTCAATCGTTTAGTGTATCATAACCAGTGTGTAACTATTGTATAAACTGCTATATAAATAAAGGTTAGTTGAATGAATGAAGAATGAATGAATAAATGGATAAATAAATAAATAAGGGCAATTAAATATATACATATTCATATGCGTGCATACAAGTCATAGATTAAATTTACCTTTTAGATGAAACTCTTACAATTCTGCTTTCTCATTGTCAAAATACAATTTGAAATAGTTGATTTAGTTTATTTAAAAAGCTGAGTTAGTGTTTAGCATTTCATATATATATAATTTATTGCATTATTTATCACCCTGCACTTGCTAAACTTATATCTGAAAAAAAGTTTCAATACAATAAATGCACTTTGTTGTTAAGGGGGGCATCTTTCCTCATTTTACCCCACTATGTGAACAAATCATGCACTAGCTAAGCATTATAATGGCTTCTTATGTGAATTGTTCATCTGCATTCGCGACATAACTTTTACATGTTAAGTGTCTGAAAATTAATTACAATAACTTACATTCATTTCCCTGTATTGCTGTATGAAACCGCAGGCGCTGTATTTGTGGTTAACAGAGCGGATGTTTTAAGTCAAAGTGCTGAGATATTCTCGTCTGTCCGGTAACGTTACCTTCAGCAGAATCGTGTAAAACAGTGAACACGGGATCGTTGGGACAGGCTCTGTTCACGTCCTCCATGATCTGCTCCACTGTCGGCGGATCGGGTCGGGTTGGCAGAACCATCCTCTTCTTGCTTTTGGAACCAAAATTCATCCTGATTGGAGACGCACCAGTTCCGATTTTAAACAACAAGGATATGATCTTTATAAAGCATCAGTGTTCATGTTAATGGCATACTGTACACTGTGAAACAAACTTAACCATTAAACAACTGAACATATCTCACATGTAAACTGTTTACTAAGTATGGTACCAGAGCTGACACGTCAGAGGATGATTCTTCGATTTCAACGAAGACTGTCGCCATCTTTCGACTCGGAGTGAAACAGCAAACATTTGTAACTACATAAAAAAACTATTGTTACGAAAATACAAGCTGAGATCAATTTACAGCAACACAGACATACAGATTAAACCATAATGTTCTCAAAAAATAAATAAATAAATAAAAAAGGGTGAATAGCCTATATGATCTACAACCATATAGGTTTTACATATAATACGCTACAGTTGAATGTATGCAGTATAATTTTTTTGCATACTGGGACCCTTCAGTTTGATAAATGTCCAGCTTTTATGAATCAGATATTTAATGAATAAATAAACAAATCATTTCATTTTTTCTTTCCATTATTAATTCAAAATTTCACAATAAATATTTTGTGTATCTTAGTAAAAAAAAAAAAAAAAAAACTATGAGCATTGTGACAATGAAAATGATTTCTATTGCACATTTGGCAAGTATTTGAATTAACATATTCATCTAAAAAACTCAATAGTTGGATATATTCCATTTAGTTTTAGGATGTAAGCTGATGATGTTAGTGGTACACAGGAAAAATGAATTCCACAAGAAAATTTACAAAAATTTATAGAAATTTTGAAGACTTGCATTTTTTTAATCATAATAATAATAAGATGACAAAATTCCTGACAGATGCCATGAATAATACAACAAATTACTACAAAAAATAAATAAATAAAAAATACAATGTTGAATGTCTGCTGAAATTCCTACAGTGCATTCCTGTTTTGCTTAAATGTTGAATACATTTAAACAATATTTATATAATAATGCATTTTTTTATTATATGAACAGTGAGTAAAGAATTACTGCCAAAAAATAAATGTGTTCAGGATAAATAAATACATCTGGTTATTAAACTATAAAGTCCAAAACTCCACTCCTGACAATGGCTGTGTGAAAATCAGGCATCGATTCATTCATTGAGGTCTTTACAATGAGACCATATGATACTGCTGTCATGTCTTCAACATTATGTTGCATCACTTGCATGCTGGTGTCATCCTCTGATCACTTTAGCTACCCGTGTTTCTGTATGTAGAAAGATACCAAAAAAACTTTTAAAACATAAACATTAAAACTTTTTAAGACAAACACTTCCCACCTCATAAACACACTGAAAACTTACCGTTTAATCAACAGTGGGTTCAGCCTACAGTTAGACACATGCAAGAGGAGACAGCAGAGAGAGATCTATTAATGTGGAGAAAATCAAAGAACAAAAATCCATATGACTTGTCAAAAGTAGGTTTATTAGCATTATGATGACATACAGGAGCAGAACTGGGCAGTCTTCTGGCTTCAGGCTCAGCTGGGCCAACAGTCCGGTTTCTCACCAGAGTGTGAAGAACTGCAACAGAGAGAAAGATGAGAACAAGTGTCAACTGAACAGCTGACATGACAATAAATAGAACATTTATATTCCTAACAAATAATGAGCTGACATCAATTAGGGCTGTCATCAAAATGGACTTATTTCACTTTTAAATTGAAACTGAACCTAAGGTTTGCAGTGTGAATAAACAATTTTCCATTACGTTTATGATAACGAAATGCTTGTTAAAAAATTCTAAAAGAAACATTATAGCATGTTACATAATGTATTAAATGGATCTGTCTAAATCGGTTTGTTTCTCAGTCCCTATATTTGGAATGTAACCTTCAGCTTGGTATTTGTCTGCTTGCTGTAATCTCTGTGACCTCATTGAACAGCATTAATCCATGTGTTATGAGATGAAACGCAGTGCAGGCCATTCTGAGCAGTGGCATAAAAAGCTGTGCATTTTATTTTAATTTATATTTTACATTTCAATTAATGTAACTTTTTAATTACTATTGCTTTCTAAGTGTCTGACTAAAGCTTTTATTAGGTGTGATCTGAAAATGCAGATGTTTCCCAATTATTTCATGGCTGATTGTGTCAGTTCCAATATCTATTCAAAATTTTCCATCTTAACATTTTCTTACACTATATTGCCAAAAGTATTGGGTCGCCCCCTTCTAATGAACAGGTTTGACTACTTTAGTAATTTCTATGAGTACAAATCTTAATGTTAAAGCATATAATGATATTCTAGGAAATTGTGTGCTTCTAATATTATAGCAACAGTTTGGACAGGACCCTTTTCTATTCTAACATGACAATGCCTCTGTGTGTAAGGCAAGGTTCAAAAAGAAAATGATTGATTCAGTCAGTGTGGAAGAACTTGACTGGTCTGCATAAAACCAAGTCCTAATCCCAGTTGAACACCTCTGGTGTGACTGTAAATGCAGACCTTGAGCCAAAAACTCATCACCAAACACCAATGACTTGTACATATGGGTACAGTCATTTTAGACACTTCCAAAACTGTTGCAACAGAGATGGAAATACAATTTTTAAATACATGAATTATGTTCCCATCGTTGTTGCCACAGATTTGGAAGTGCATTTTTCTGTTCTAAAGAAGGGGATGTCCCAATACTTTTGTCTATATAGTGTATGTACAAGTCATTGGTGTTTGGTGATGAGTTTTTGGCTCAAGGTCTGCATTTACAGTCACACCAGAGCCAGTGTTCAACTGGGATTAGGACTTGGTTTTATGCAGACCAGTCAAGTTCTTCCACACTGACTGAATCAATCATTTTCTTTTTGAACCTTGCCTTATACACAGAGGCATTGTCATGTTAGAATAGAAAAGGGTCCTGTCCAAACTGTTGCTATAATATTAGAAGCACACAATTTCCTAGAATATCATTATATGATTTAACATTAAGATTTGTACTCATAGAAATTACTAAAGTAGTCAAACCTGTTCATTAGAAGGGGGCGACCCAATACTTTTGGCAGTATAGTGTATCTTCAGATTATTTAGTTAATTGATTATCAGGTGTACTGGCAAATAAGAAAAAGAATGAAAACCATTCTGGAAAAGAAACAGCTCTTTTGTTGCATACCCTCTCTCGTGGCGTTCTCAGCTGCTGACATGGCCTTCCCGCCTATATTGTTGACCATCTCGTCTACTCTGGCTTCATGCTTGAGGAAAAATGGCCGCACCACATGCCTGTACAGAATCTGAGAACCATTCCAGGAGACCGGAGCCATGCACCACAACAGGAACAAGCACTAAACACCAGAAGAAAAAGAACACACACACAAAAAAGGGCAAGAGAGTGAAAGAAAAGGGGTTATCTGGTGTGAGAATTCATCAGTTGTCCCTACCAAAGAGACTAAAGTGAGTTTGCCAAACCTTACAATTACTATTTGTGTTTTGTATCAGGTACTCTCACTTTCCCGTATACAGTTTGCATATTGTAGTAGCTCCACCTGTGACACAACATGTACAGACAAATGAAATGAAAGTATACAGTTTCACAGGAAATCTGTCCTGAGAACTCTAAAATATAAATAATTATTATAGGCTTACCACAGTGATTTAGGGTACAGCAAAAACACAGTTTGGAAAATGGTTTTTACAATGTATTTAAATGTTGATCATTTCAAACAGGAAAAAGTTAGGCTATAGTGTAGCTTTAAATTGTGTATTTTTTTATATATTCTAGAGTCTCAGGATATTTAATAAAAAATATTTTATGAAATCATATTTGTATTTAAACATTTAACAACATAAAAACATTTATATTCAATTTTATATTCCAATTATAAAACACACGGTTTAAACAAGGTTTAAAAAAATATAATAAAACACACAAACACAGAAATATATGTGTTGTTCCAGTATTATTTATTTACTCTTATAGTATTCATTAATATTTTGAATTTATTTTCTTTCTTTTTTTTAAGTTTTAGTACTTTTGTTATTTTGTTATGTGCTTTCGCCATTTGTAGTAGTTTTGAAATAAGAAATACAACGTTTCAGTCTTGCTTATTTATTAACATTTTTATTTATTTATTTTAAGGTGTGGCAGTTTAGTACTTTAACTTATTTTATTTCAGTTAATTTCTTTTTTTTCTTTTTTTTAGTTTTATGTAACAATAACAAAACATTGGTAACAATAAAATATTGTGCATCTGTATAGTGTGATTGATTTTAAAACTGTAAAAACTACCAATGCTAAAACCAAACATATGCCCATGACCACTAATACGGACAAACTGGCAGATGTCTAAAGACCAACAACAGAGCTGTCCTAAATTAAACAGCTTGCCAAACAACTATTTAACCTCTCAGATGGAGCATGACAAAGGAAGGCAGAATCTTTGTGCCAATTAGCAGAAAGAAGCTGGTACTGATTCTCTTAAATCAGATATTAGCCAAAGAAAGCATCTGGCCTTGTTCTACCTACCTTACACACGTAGTAGAAAGGAAACCAGTGGAGAAAAATGTCAGAGAAGAATTCACCCACGCTGAAGAAGCCGTAGATTACCCAGTAGGTCAGCCACTGTGTGTCATCTTCTTTATCAGGACTTTCTATAGCTTTGATACTAAAAATGTAAATAGAACAAAATACAGTATGAAAGATACCCCAGCTAAGACAAGTTACTGCAATCAGAAAAATACACTATATAATAATGATTCACACAGGTTACAACAACTGCCTTAAAAGCACATAACTCACGAGTAATATGCAGGATAAACAAAACCAATCAGATTACAGAGCAGAGAAGCACCATGTCCAAATAATAAATATGCTCCAGTCACACCAGCAGCACCTATCGGAAGAAAATCATAAAATATCCTTCTAAAACAACTGAGTATGTCTTTATTGTGTAAACTGCAGAATCACATGTGAACAGTAAATAACTAGCTATCATGAGTGGGCTAACTGTTTTTATACGAAGGCCCAAATGTAATCTTTAGCACTAATTTTCAATGTAAATTTATATGTTGAACGATGAAGGCGAAGTCATGGGTTGGTGCACTACAGTTAGCCTACGTCAGACAACGTCAGATTAAATCTCCCTTTGAGGAACTTCATTATTCAGAAAATTATTTATACATTTCAGCTATTTTTCTGTCCTTTTCATAAAGAGAAATTAATGTCTCTTTATTAATGACGTAATGATATTTGTCATTTATTTCCCATGCATAATACTGTGTATCAACCAACGCAGCTTCGACTGACTTTAGCACCTGTTGCATCAATATTTAGGATAACAGCATACGGGTAGGCTACTTTTTATTAAATATACAGAGCATGAAACGGGCTTTATATAAAATCAGGACTTACCGAGCGCTAAATAACGTTTCTTGATGCCTGTTTTTTCTTCGATTTTATTGAGACAGTCAGTGACTATATTCTTCTCGTTCAAAAAAGCCTCGACGCGGTCTTTTATCTTTGTAAATATGGCATACATCGTGGCTTTAAATGAAAGTGTAACGTTATGAATATGTATGAATGATGACATGAATGGCGTCTCTAGGATAGTTTCGCTGACTGGAAAGACTCAATCCTCTTACTGTCAGACTATAGTGACGCGTCTGTGGAAGGATCAAGACTGACAACGAGTCAACGACACCAATTATGGCAAGCCGTTTTAGCATTAAATACCCCTTGCTGTAAAATCATAGGCTGTTTCTCAATTCCAAGAACGCAAAGAATAGACTTGCGTTCTCGTGGAGCTTCCAAGCTTCCTTGGAAGAACGAACTCGGAAGGACGCGAGGACACAAAACGCACCCTTATGAGAATTGAGATGAACTGGGTTCTTGTTTAACTGAAGGCATAGTCTCAGCATAAGCAGTGGCCAATGAACAATAACATAACATTACAAACAAATATCATAACTTATTAAAATATTTCATACTATTATTGATAGTATGATCAATAATAGTATGAAATTCATATTATTATTATTTCATATTATTATTTTCATATAATTATATGTTGTTTTATTTTACAGCGTTATATGTTTTACTATGACTATGTTAAGATTCATTTTAATGGGCCAATAAAATGCAGACTTTCTCCGGGTCTTACAACTTTATTAAAATTAAGCAAAACAAAACGATAAATGTTTACTTTGAACTTCAAGAGCTGTCAAGTATTTGCGAAAGCGAGTTTAACGCTTACAGGCTTCCGTACACTGGCCGCCGGCAGCATCTTCTGGGATTTCTAACGGCTCAGTTCTCTCAAGTCTGCATTCGATGCATTCTCAATGTCAAGAACACATCCGGGCACTTTCATGTGTCCTCTGTACTTGCGTTCTTGAAAATTGGAACTGAACTTCAACGGTTGATGATGACTTAGAACGAGAACACAAGGACGCAAGATCACTGAAGAACGCATATTGAGAAACGGCCATAATTTAGTTTTGACTAGTCAAAATTCCAATTCCAGATAGGCCTATTCTGCAATTTCGATGCGTCGTAATTGATAGTTTTCACGTGACGTCACACCCTTATAGGAACGCCCACCTGGCGGGCAAAACGAAGCTGTGCTCCACTGACTGCCAATTATTTTTACACAGATTGCATCAAGTAATAATGTAGTAAAACGCAGATATTAAAAGGCGAATTTCAGTAAACACCTTATTGATGATGTATATTTTGTACAGGCAAGATGAAGCCAGAATATAAACGCAATGTGCAGTTTCAAATTAAATGGCTTCCCACAGAAAACCAAGGAAAACACTGAACCATTAAGCGGATTGCGTTCATATTCCGGCCTCATCTGCTTGACTATGTAAACTATGCATCATTAATATGGTGAATACTGAATTTGATCTTTTAATATCACCGTTTTAAATATATTACGGCACTTTAAGTGTTTTTACAACGTTTTGTCGCACAGTTTATGATTGAAATACTGCCGCGGGTGCTTAATATGGATCCCTAATGGCCAAAACTTGCATTTTGTTCAGAAATACCTTTGTTTTATCCTTTGGACAGGTGATCTAAATATTTGCGTCTGAGAAACATGAAAAACTGAGATGCTTGTGCAGCAGTTCTATGGATGTTTTGCCCTCCAAGTCTTTGAGCCGGTCACGTGCCTGAAAACTATGAATTGGAATTAAAATATCTATAAGGTGATTATGACTAGTCATTATATGCATTGAATATATCTACAATGTTATTTTGACTATCATAATATACATACCAGAGATCTACAATGCTATTATGACTATTCTTCCATTGACTTCCATTGGAATATGGCAAGCCATTTTAGCATAATTTAGTTTTGACTAGTCAAAATTCCAATTCCAGATATCTATTGTGCAATTTTGACTCGTCATAATTAGAATTAAGATATCTACAATATGATTATGACTAGTCATAATATGCAGTAACGATACCTACAATGTTATTTTGACCAGTCATAATATGCATTTGAGACTTTCATGACTTACCAACTGACAATGTAACTATGACGTTGTATACACGTAATTTTATTACCATCAAATTACCAATTCACAACATCGTCAGTACATCCTCCTAATGTCGTGAGATTAGCAAGGATGTTCCAGAAATTCTTTATTCTATTCATAATATATTGGTAATTTCATGATTTACTGGCCACGTAACTGCAATGTCACATGGACGTCTGATTACCAGAATTTTCTATTTAAAATGTGTAAATACAAGACACAAGACTGAACGTTCCCTTAAGATGAAATATGTTTCTTTTCACCAAGTCAGAATACGGATGATTAGTTTTAATATATAGTGACGTGACATACAGCGCGCGCGCCTCCACACCCGACACACCGCGTGCACTATATGATTACAAGAATGGAAAATAATTTTTCTGTGTCGTGAAATGTTTTATTTCCTAACGAGTAATTAAGATCGAGTTGTGATAATGACACAGACTGGGCTACACCATCTCATCTGCCACAGATGCTGAATCAGGACAGCACGTTTGTCTGAGGCACTTTTTTACTTCAACTGTGTCTGACAGAAGAATTCCTTTTTCTGAGGTGAGTCTTACAATTTATAACAAATAAATACGTTTATAAAATGTATAAAATAAAGTTCTTGATCTCTGGAAAGACCAAAAACCCTTTTTTAATTATTGTTTTTATGTATAGTACTGGTTGAGAGTTACAATGGCAACCGGGAACACATAAGCTGCTGGAGAGGATGCCTCTGACATTTCTCTCTTCTGTTTCTCTTCAGTTATACCAAAAAATAAATAAATAAATTTAACAACTGCGTCAGATTGGTTAAGTAACATTACCCACAGTCTACTTTAAGTATTTTTTGTTAATATTTATACCTCTGTGATTATTGTATCTTTCCTTAATTATCTGAAATGTCTGCTAGCAAATGTTACACTAGCATAGCATATCTGTATTGATGCTGAGCACAGAACACTTTCATTCATATTTTGCTGTATATCCTATGTTTTTATTAATAATTTGGGTGTATTTTACTGACCAAAGTTTCGCAGTGGCGTGGCAACCAGAAAATTGAAAGACCCCTATACATAACTTTGTGACGTTGCCAGTAAGTAACTGCAATGTCGTGGATCAATAGTGGTGTGCTGGTAATCACCCAGCTAACAAAATTACATAACTATTATGTCATGTGTTAGCAGGGTTGTAGTTACATAACAGTCACGTAATTTTGTTAGCTGTTTATCGTTCTGATTATTTACATTATGATTCGCCGAAATACAATTGTAACTATCTGAAAAATATTTTATGGATAGTCAAACCAAAATGCTAAAACGGTTTGCCATACACAAATCACTTGCGATACTTCATTCAAGACGTCAAACCAAGTGCGAAAGAAGAGGAAAATACTATGGTCTTTAATGGTCTTTAATTACAATATAAATTTAACTTGGGCTATAATTTAGATTGGTTGTCGACCTAATAAGCCTACACTTGATTATGTGTTTACTAGGGCTGTCAAAATGGCTGAAAAACTAAATTCGAATTTTGTACTTAAATATGATCCATTTTCTAATTATATTCGAATTTAAAAGGCATAATTTCAGTTGGGGGGAAAAAAGCTTTTGGCTTCTTTCCTGAGGCCACAATAGGGCGCATCGAGCAAAATATTATGCACGTTTCTTCAAAGCATAATAAAATAACACGACTATCTTTGAAAAAGTGCATAATGTTTAAATAATGTTTATAAACCTTATATAATTAAGTTGCTTAAACAATTAGAAACAAAACAGCATCATGTATATTTTAATACAAAGGACCGAAAACCAAGCACAAAGAGTATTTTCTTCATTTAAAAACTTGAGATGCAGCGGGATGGGGGAAAACCGCCATAAAGTCTTGAGATGTTTTTTTAAAAGTTGAATTTACATTAATTTTACATGGCTTTCTGAACATGCGGCTCTCTTGTACAAGATGATAGATTCCCCTCCAAAAAATGCGATAAATATGCGTTCTGTGTGAACGCGCCCACATGAAAAAAATACTATAGTAATTTATAGTAAATACTATAATGTTTTTGAACC
>JAFVLL020023408.1:0-28608 GCA_021397915.2 Tor tambroides | reverse complement strand
CAAGGAGATCTAATACAGAAACCATCCAATAGACTATAACTATGGGCTAATGATATTTTAATGGGAAATAAACCACAGATTGTATCATTTCATTTTATAATTAATGTGCCCTTATCTTGAGTATATTTTTCATTAGCCCAGTGGCTTTGGAGCGAGTTGGTTAGATCACCTCCTGTCTGAAATTCTTTTTAATGTGCCGCACTTGATTAGATGAGTGTTGCATGCGTCCACTCAACCTTTTTGTTTCTTCAGACGCATTGACTTTGAAATCAGCTCTTTAAAGTTTTACCATATCTTAATTTAATGCTAGATAAAAACATCAAATGATGTACTGTGGCATTTAACAGAGCGAGGACCATGACAAATTCAGCAATTAACTGAGAATGAAGATATGCCCATCATAAGGAGAGTCACTCTCTTCTTGAGAGTCAGATTACTTGATCTGTTTCTTCCTTTATTAAAATAGGTATACTTTTGAATCAAGATTTGACATAACCTTTGCAAAATTATGGAAGCCATACTTTTTGGGTCCTTCCTGCAATGCATTTCAACATATAATGGATAAACACCAAACTCACTCACAATCTCAAATGGAAATCATTTGAATTTATTCGAAGTTGCAAATTTTGTCATGTTAGTGCATGTGAACTCTATATCTTCTGTGAGTGGTACATTCACACAGAAAGTGTTGGAGGACAAAATCTTCTGGCCAAATTGCAAGCAGCCCCACCACAATCCTTTGGGAAAGGAAAAAACAGGTCACCTAATTTTTGCTTACAGTATCTTGCAGAAAAATAGTTTTTTGGGCATTTTTGCAGAACAGGTTGCTTGCTTTGTGGACATGATTTCACAACACTCACCCTCACTTTAAGCTAATTCTCAATGCTTACTTTAGCTCTTTATTTACATCCTGTTTTGCATCCTGTTAAAATTGCTATTGTGTACATAAAATGTATACGTGTCAGAGGTTGACCATTTCTTTAAATTTGATATACCCTTTTGTAAAATTATTTAAATTACTAAAAAAATGTATAATAACTTACTGAATAAAATGAATGACTCGGTAGGCTACTAGCATACAGTATATTCTATAGCCAACCTTCATCAAAACAAGAAATTAAAATGCCATAAAGACGAAAGTAGATCCCATATGAATTTGTTAGAGCTGTACAGAAACAATTATCAGTTTTAAAACCAATCTATTAACAAAGTATGAGTAATATCAGTTTTCCAACTGGCTGACACAGTGCTTGTGGGGTGCAGCAGGTCACTGTTCTCTTCACTGTTTAAATAAAGTTTTTTAAAGACTCATTTCATTTCCAAAATGGCGGAGTACGATCTGACCACCAAGATCGCGCATTTTTTAGATCGCCATTTGGTCTTTCCGCTGCTAGAATTTCTGTCTGTCAAGGAGGTAATATATAAATTACAGTAATGTGAAGTATTACTTTGTTGTTCGGTTATATTTATTTGGTTAGTAGTCGCTAAATGGGCAGCACCACGTGTGGCGAATAGTCAGCTGATCTGGAAAAATGCTTTGGTTTTCGTAACTGATATTAAACGGAAATGACCTTTTTATAGACATAATTGCATTGAATATTTATTTATTTTTATTCCTGACAGATCAGCTATGTTTAAAGTATGAATTCTTATTCTGTAGCTCTGAACTCTCTTTGTGTTTCTGCAGTACCATGGTACTGGGACACGCTGTTATTGTTTTATAATATCATGGTTTTTCTTTAAAGTACCACGTAAATACCATAAATATTAACGTGAATATTTAGATATCATCAGTTGGTACAACAGTACATTAAATGACAATGTAAATGTAATATTTCAGTGCATTTGGTTAAAGTCTTGTTTTTATGCTGCATAAGTCCTCTTCAGTATATTCAGAAAACCTGATATAGTGCTGTTAAATCTAATGTTTGTTGTTTTCTCAGATCTACAATGAGAAAGAACTTCTCCAAGGGAAGCTGGATCTTCTCAGTGACACTAACATGGTGGACTTTGCCATGGATGTATATAAGAACCTCTATCCTGACAAAGACATTCCGCATTGTAAGTGCTTTTCCCTTCCTACCGAAAATATACATTGAGTACAGAGTTAAATAAAAGCATATCCAGATCAATAATGGAGATTTTCACATCATATAGAGTGCAGTACTATACACTGCATGTATATTACATATAATAATTTTACTCTGCAGCATTAAGGGAGAAAAGAACCACAGTGGTGGCCCAGCTGAAGCAGCTCCAGTCTGAAACTGAACCTATTGTGAAGATGTTTGAAGATCCAGAGACTCAGAGACAGATGCAGTCCACCAGGTCTGCATTCGTCATATTACTGTTTCCTGCTTCTTGAAATATAATTTCTGTTTAATTTGTATGGCTGTTATGTAAGCATCTTAACATATGTAAAGTCACCACTACATACACTTTTTTTTTTCTTAGAGATGGGAGGATGCTGTTTGAATATTTAGCAGACAAGCATGCCGTAAGTTTTCCAACAAGCCTCAAACTATAACCAGTTATAATCCAATTATATCTTTTTTATATTCAGTGAAGCTAATTAACAACTTATTGCAACCTTGAATATTTCATTCCAGCAATGATTTGCTCTCTCTTGTTTATTCCCTCAGTTTCGTCAGGAATATTTGGATACGCTGTACCGTTACGCTAAATTCCAGTATGAGTGTGGCAACTACTCAGGGGCCGCAGAGTATCTTTACTTCTTCCGCGTGCTTGTAAGTGTTGTTGTTTATATCAACAAGACCGCTAGTGTTTTATCCTTTTATTTTTTATATAATTTGTGAAGTGTGAAATAGGCTCTGAAATTACTGCCTTCGGCAGAAATGAAGAAACAAATTAATTTGTTTCTTTTCTGAGTGCTTTAACAGCTTTTGTTTTTAGTAATTTATCTGAACAAACAACTGGAAACAGTACCTTTGGATGTTTAAAAAGGTCATTAAATGAACATAACCCTAACCCAAACAAAGTATTATGCTTTTTAAATGAGCTATGTTTTAAATATTGCAAAAATAGATTTGCTTATACCAGGTTATGTCTGACTTTTTATTAAATAAATAAAGTATATTTATAATTTTTTATTAAAAAAATATAAAATTATTTGTGACATTTAAACCACATACTGTTCGAAAGTTTAGTCAGTTAGAAATTTTGCAAAAATTAATATTTTTAGTCAGCAAGGATATATAATAAATGAAGAAATCCTGAAAAAAGTATCACAAACAAACAAATTCTTGAGCACCAAATCAGCATGTTAGAACGATTTCTAAAGGATCATGTGAAACTGAAGATATGAGTAATAACTGCTAAAAATTTAGAGCTGTAGGTTTATTATTGTGTCGTAACTAGTCAAAACATGACACTGTTAAAGCAACAATATATCAGAGAATTTATAGCTATGAGAGTGTGATTTTGTACCAATGAGATTTCACTGTGAAAAATAACAGAGAAATTGATACTGACAGAATGTCTCTGTCATGACCAGGTTCCCTCCACGGACAGGAACGCTCTTAGCTCTCTCTGGGGCAAACTGGCATCCGAGATCCTCATGCAGAACTGGGAGGCGGCCATGGAAGACCTGACGCGCTTACGAGAGACCATCGACAACAACGTATGTCTGTGTGGCATCCTTTAAACCTCTGTCTCCCTGTATAATAGAAGCTTTGCAGCTGTATTTCATCAGCTGAAGAAATCCAATATCCTTCCCACTGGTTAATTTGCTGGATCACCCATGTTCCTTTGAGCTCAGATATAACAGTCCTTTAGCAGACGTCAGGCATTAAATCAACTATACACACAAAATTGACCTGGATGACATTTACATTGCATCAGCTCTGAGAAGTAAACGCTTGGCATTTTTATTTGCGGTGAGGTTAAAGATGGATGCGTGTGGGTTTACTGCAGCCTCGTTTGCTTTGCTAGTCCGTGCTTGTAATGCAGCCTCAACATCGTGACATGAGTAAGACTGAAGCAGTGTTGACATATTTGTAATTAAACCTTGTTTTTCTTTCCTGCCTCGGTTCAGTCGGTGAGTTCTCCTCTTCAGTCGCTGCAGCAGAGGACGTGGCTCATACACTGGTCTTTGTTTGTCTTCTTTAACCACCCCAAAGGCAGAGACAACATCATTGAGCTGTTCCTCTATCAGCCCCAGTGAGTACGATTACAGAAATTCACTCTTCCGCTATAACAAGCCCTCTCAAATTGCTCATTAAAGAATGTAGAAGTGCAACAAACTACATTTGCATAACATTTATGTCACTTGCTTAAGGGACTTACCAGGAAGTGCGAGTGGTTTGCAACAATTACTTCAGAGAGGGAAGCTGGAAAATTCGCAGTTAATGAGATTCGCTGTTGAAAGCGTTACATTTTTTAGGGGGTACAGTGCATGTTTGCGTGACCGTATAATGAGCGCCGCTTGGTCTGAGCACTTTGAAGATGACACAGTCTGTGTTGAGTGTTTGAAGGGCCAGTGTGATATAATATTAAAACTGGAACCAATCAAAGCAGATTTTTTTGACGAAGTGTCCATTGCTTTTTTTTTTCCAACTCTGGATACATTTTTAAGGCAAGATATCAATACTGGTCTCCTGAATCGATTTGGTTCAATTTCTCAATTCTGAATCAATATTGAGTCAATATTGTTTCAATTAGAAATGTTTCAGTTGTTACAGAATATTCTAGATTATTTTTCAGGCATTATAAAATATAAATATGAAAAAATACACTACAGTTTAAAAGTTTGGAGTCGGTAAGAATATTTTCGAAAGATGTCTCTTATGCTCAGCAAGGCTGCATTTATTTGATCAAAAATACAGTAAAAACAGTGTTTTATATTTTAATATATTTTACATTTTAATTTATTTCTTTGATGGCAACACTGAATCTTCAGCAGCCACTATTCCATTTTTCTGTCACATGATCCTTCAGAAATCATTCTAATATGCTGATTTTCTGCTCAAGAAACATTTTTATGCAGTTTTTGTTGCTTAATGCTTTTGTGGAAACTGTAATAGATTTTTTTTCAGGATTCACTGATGAATAGAAAGTTCAAAAGAACAATTATCTGAAATAGAAATCTTTGGTAACTTTATAAATGATTTGCTGTCACGTTTAATCAATTTAATGCATCTTTGCTGAATAAAAGTATTAATTTATTTCAAGCCTTTAAACAGTAGGCCTAGTTTATAAAGTATTTTGTAAAAATGATGGTTGCTGTCTGTTTCTCAGGTACCTGAACGCGATCCAGACCATGTGCCCTCACATTCTGCGTTACCTGACCACGGCCGTAATTACCAACAAAGACGTGAGAAAGCGCAGACAGGTCCTCAAAGACCTGGTCAAGGTCATCCAACAGGTCAGCATGATCTCTGAAGATTTAACTAGACAGCGGATTGCCTAAATGACTAGTGGGAATATAATTACTCTGGTTTAGGCTCATGTCAGCCAAACACCAGCCAGACATGTTTGTTAGCCTCACAAATGTTTTGTTATTCAATGTAGATTTTGCTGCGTTGATTGATTGTCAGATTGCCTAGACCACACTAGTGCATGATGCTTTCAGATTTTAATGTTAAATCTGAGCTATAGAAGTAACATCATACTAATAACTCAACATTGAGAAATAATTCAACATTAACTCATTGCTTTCAATATTAAAGCTAAAATAAATATTGAAGAGAAGATGTATATAAACCAGCTAGTTAAGAATCCTTTAATAACGCATGCTAATATGCACAAAACAGCAGTGATTTTATGAAAGGCGCATCTGAGCCGAGAGAGTTTATTTCAGTGTGGGATGTTGTGAAGATTGTCCTCTTTGTGGTTCAGATGAATGAGCTCACAGATTCGCCTTTGAGGTTTCTAGCTCGACAAGCGTTGTTGCATGCCTTTACGTTCATACTAGATCTGCTTCCTTTTAAGTATTGATTCAGAGCTGGTGAATTAGCATCTGTTTTAAAGTGCTTCTTGGGGCACCGCCACATTTATACCCGTGACTTTGGCACTTGCTGTCAAATTAGCACCAGATTAATGTTCCTCTCTGCTTTTGCTCTCTCAACAGGAGTCGTACACGTACAAGGATCCCATCACAGAGTTTGTGGAGTGTCTCTACGTTAACTTTGATTTCGACAGTGCTCAGAAAAAACTAAGGGAGTGTGAGTCGGTAAGGTTTCATCACCCGCTGTGTGTGTGTGTAATGCAGCTACCAGGGCTGTCATTCCTGTGATTCCCTCAGTACACTGCTTCCCTCTGTTTGAATCGGTTGGAGACGAGCATTGATAGGAGCTCTCATCCTTTTGCTTGGAGCCATAGGTCCATTCATGCACTGATAATCCCTGTCTACTGTAATTTACTGCTGTTTCCCACTAGGCTTTTCAAGACATTTCTGCTGTCAGTTTTCAGACCTACAGCTATGAGGCAGCTCCTCTCTTAGACATGGCCTAGTTGGGCCAGAGGGAGCGTTCAGCATTCAGACCTGTGAAACATAATCTCCCCTGCCTTTTCACCACAGTTTCAGTTTACGCCTGAGGGATTTGTGTCTATAAAAGCTGATCTAGGTTCTGCTGCAGCGAAGGAATTTTTTTTTTAATTTAAATTTTATTTTTTATTAAAGAAATAAATCTATTGGGGGGTACATTCTGTTCTTTTTCATTTTTAAATTAAATGTTAAATTATTTTTAAATTTTTCGGATCATTAGTCATCAAAGCTAGGTAAATATTGGTCACAGGCACGGAGATTTACCTTAAATTTTACCAAGCTGATTACACGCTAAAAACTCCCTACAGATCATGTTTTCATGCCATTTTAAGTCTTATTTTGATGTAACAAAGTGGTTACATGCAAGTGTGTGAGTTGTTTCCTTTTTTTTTTTTTTTTTTTTTAATTAGTCTTCCCTTTAGTGCCAGTGGGCATTCCAATCATATGGCGATGGAGGCATTGCCTCGTCTTATGTGACTTTTCCCCATTCATTCTAAATTACTCCCCACCAAACTCAGCGCACACTTCAGAGGATCTGTTAAAACTCAACGGGCGCAGAGAAGGCGAAAGAGACGCGGACTCACGCTGTAACTACTTGCTGGTGTCACTGTTGGACAACGTTTCTTTAGAATAACGAGTAATTTCTACACTTATTAATGTTATATTTTGTAATTTTTTTTCTCATCCAATATTTTGGGGAGGCACTGCCTCCCTTGCCTCCTCGGAGGAAACGCCCCTGATATAAATATGCTAACGTTCAAAAGTGTAGGATCAGTACGATTTTTTTAATAAATAATTTAAATTGTTCAAAATTGACACTTTATAGGCTTTTACATTATTACGAAAAATTCAATTTTAAATAAATGCTTTTGTTTTTTGTTTTTTTTACTTTGTTTATTCTTAAATAACAGTAGTACTTTTTTTAAGATTTATTTTTTATTTCTTTTAATTTTATTAGCATAGGACAGAGCTAACGGGAAGCGAAGTGGGAGAGAGAGGGGGGCGGGGTCTGGAAAGGTCCTTGAACCAGGATTCGAACTCGAGATGCCACAGGGCTATCAGCACCGACCAGTAGTACTTTTTTTAAAATAGAAAATCAAATTAATTTTAAACGGACTCTTTAAAAGTAGGTAATTCAATCTCAAGGCCCTTCAGTGGACCATCAATAACACTTACACAACTTTCAAAGCAGATTATTTGAATGGATTGTATTCTTTTCAAGGTGCTGGTGAACGATTTCTTCTTGGTGGCCTGCTTGGAAGATTTCATTGAAAATGCACGGCTGTTCATCTTCGAGACGTTCTGCCGGATCCATCAGTGCATCAGCATCAGGTAGCGCCGCCTCCCAGGAGGAGTCCTGATAGACTAGTGTGCGTTAATCTTCTTAGCTCTGTAAAAAGATCGTACCGCGCTGCGATGATTCAACACGCTGCCAGGATCAATGGATTCCAGCCAAATCTGACAAAAGCTGAGTGACGTCACAATAGTGTACATTCAAAAGAACCAGCTTGAGGGAAAGCAAGATTGCAATAGCAATATATGCGAGTACAACAGTGTGTTTAGAGATGTGTTTTGTTTTTACTAATAATTTAGTTTATTTTTATCTTGTTTTCATTTTAATTTTACATTTTTAATTGTTTTACAGGTTTTTATTTACTATATAATTTTTAATTTAGCTTTAGTTATTTTAGAACATCAAGTTAAACTAAATAAAGTCTTTCCTTGGCAACTAGCTGAAAGTTTGTTTTTATTTCAGTTAACATTTCAAGTAACAAAAGTGTTTTTTAGTTTTAGTTAACTGTAATAACTCTGTCACAGATGTTATTTTGATGTTTGTTAACATTTTCTTTGAACACCACTGTTTGTGCCAGAAATCCTGTTGTTTTCATATTTAATCGTAGAGATGGTGGTGCGACTTAATTCGTCATCAGCTTTTGTTTATCACACCGATTGGTTTTTGTTGAGACTGTTCGAACTCTTGTTTGAAGACGAGAGCTACAGCTTGTTGTTGACCTCAGGCAATCTCTGTATTTCTCATTTTCTCCCTCTCACCCATCGCTCTTCCTGTCTCTGGGCAGCATGTTGGCAGATAAGCTGAATATGACCCCTGAGGAGGCCGAGAGATGGATCGTAAACCTGATCCGCAATGCCAGACTGGATGCCAAAATTGACTCCAAACTGGTGAGCGAGCTCTGGGGTGCAGAACACATGTCCAAACACAAAGCCCATTTGATTGAGACGCACTAGACTCCCTCCGACAGAGAAAGAGGGCTGCTTGTTTGTATGTTGTTTAACTAAGGTGCACATAGCCTAGAACAATTTTATTATTTTATGAAATTATAAGTTTTGCTTTTAAAATGTATTTCTCTTTCAGATTCACAGATTATAACCCTTTAAAGTGATACTTGTGATAATGTCTTGTTGACTCTCATGTTGTTTCAAACCTTTGATTTTCTTGGTAACAGTTTTCAATTGGGTTCTGATTGATAATATTAGTTAACTAGATTAGTTACCATGAACTAACAATAAACAATACCTCTACAGCATTTATTGATTAATACTAATTTTAACATTTGTTAATATGTTTTAAAATTAGAAGTTAACACTAGTTAATGCACTGTGAACTAACATAAATGGAGAATGAACATCTGTATTAAAGTGCCCCTATTATGGGTTATGAAAGGTTCATATTTTGGTTTTGGGAGTCTCCAACAACAGGTTGACATGCATGCAAGGTCAAAAAACACTTTTATTTTCTTATAATATGCATTTATTTTTACCTTATTTGCTCAACGACTCCCAAATGATTCGTTCAACGATTCATTTTTCCAAACACCTCCTTTGCTTGATGCTAATATGCGGTGATTGGTCGATTTCATTTAAAGCAGTGTTTGTGAGCTTTTAACGCTCCAAAAGCGGCACCTAGTGGCAAAGAATGAATTTGCATTTTCATTCAGACCAGCGCGAAAATCAAGTTTTCCCAGGTCTGCGCGTGCAACAAGTGGGCGGGCAATATGCTAACGTTTCATTTTGACGTCAACATGAAACGGCTTGGGATTCGTTTTAAAAACGACTCATTTCAATGATTCAGAGTCGACTCTTTCTTTTGAGAGACAATAACTTTACACATGGTGCACTTTCAGATTTAAAACTTTGCAAGATGTTTTCATTCACTTAGAGCTGTGTTACACTGCATAAAAGGTAATTTTCAAAAATCCATAATAGGGGCACTTTAACATATAAAATCTTCTTGTGAGATTTTACCAAATAAAAAAACAATAACTTTTTTTGGTTGATCTTTCTTTAAAGGGGTCATATGATGTTGTTAAAAAGAACATTATTTGTGTATTTGGTGTAATGCAATATGTTTATGTGATTTAAGGTTCAAAAAAACCTTATTTTCCACATACTGTACATTATTGTTGCTCCTCTATGCTCTACCTTTCTGAAACACGTAGATTTTTACAAAGCTCATCGTTCTGAGAAGTGAGGTGTGCTCTGATTGGTCGAATACCTCAAGCGTGTAAAGGAAATGTTACGCACCTTACCGTATTTTGATGCTGTGTCCTGGCGCGACGAGACAAAAACAATAAAACCCATTATAAACGAGGCATTTGTTGCATCCAGTGGGGTCATAATTACTGATAATAATGACTTATACTGTCTTTTTACGCGGCGCGATGTATACATGACCATGTCTGCATTTGTGATCAGAGAAACAATACTCTACACTGCTCAAAACTCGCGTTTGAATCGTCAGTGGCAAATTCTTTAAATAAGAAAACGTACTTACAGGCTGTGAGTCATAAGCACAAGACTGTCCTTGCAAAGTTGGAATTTCCCCACTTTATAGAAACAGCCTTTGAGCATATCTGGAAGGCTACTCCTAGGTTCAGGAAATAGTCCTCTATAAAATGTGCTGCACACACTCTAATATTTGGGTTGAACTGTTCTGGAACAGTGTTGTAAATACAACTTAACCACTGATTTCTAGTTGTGTCCTCTTTTGGAAGCCCAAACAAAGTACTTTTGCTTTCACAACGAAACACAGCATCTCCAGGACATGGAGCCGGCGGCAGCAACAACACTACAGCGAGAATAAAAATCACGCCCTCTATCTTTGCGTATACATTTGGGCGGTGTTATGCAAATCTTCCCACACAGTGACGTAGACATGTGGGGGCGTGTTTGAATGAGCCATTTTAGGAGGGCATGGACAAGTCTTAACTTAAAAAGAATATATAAACTTATAAAGAATATCTCTTTGAGTTTGAGACTTTAGTCTTTGCAACTTTAGGGATCTTATCTATGCATGAACAGCTTATAACACTCCAAAGAGAAAGGAAAACTTGAAATCGAATCATATGGCCCCCTTTAACTGTGGGATTTAAAGGGACAAGTCAGTTTTAGTTTTCTTGCCTTTTTTGTGTGTTTGTTAAAGAATATAAGATTTTATCATAAGCTTGTTATAGGAGCTGTAATTCATTAAAAAATGGTTGTCTATGCTGAACCACTAAATCCTCTAAAGCCTTTACTTTTTCATTGTCATACTTGGAAAAGTTCTTTGGTAATTTATACTAGTGTTCTTTTAAAGTCTTTAACGGTTGGCTGCTCCTCCCTGATGAGTGTTTTCTACTCAGGGTCACGTGGTGATGGGCAACAACGCCGTGTCGCCGTATCAGCAGGTGATTGAGAAGACCAAGAGCCTGTCGTTCCGCAGTCAGATGCTGGCCATGAACATCGAGAAGAAGCTCAGCCACAGCAACAGGAATGAGGTACCGGACCCAAAGCAAACAATGCAGACTGAACTAATGAGTTTTTCCTTCAGCCGAGCCTCATTGGAATCATTACCGTCAAGAAATGAGTGTGCCGGGAAACTTTTGCTTTTAAGCGTTGAAGCATTTTTCCTTAACTGAACATTAGCCAGCATTAGTCGGCGTACAGTTCCCCAAAATATCTTGCACACTCCCAAATCAAAGCCCAGACTCAGCGTAATGTCTGAATAATCGGATTTTATGTCAGTGAAGTAATTCACGTCATATATCTTGTCCTGTATTTTGCTTGATATTCACTTTGAAGACATTGCTTGAGTCAGAAAATTTTGACCATTTCAAATATTTGATAGAATAAATAGTTTTGAGCAAACTTCTGTTGTTTATGCTGCATCTCTGACGTCCCTAATGATCTTCCATTTCTTTCTAGACACCAAACTGGGCGGCTCAAGACACTGGCTTCTATTAGACTGGAAAAACAAGGCAAACAGTGGATCAACTTACTCCTCAACCTCATCTTAGTATTTAACTAACTATCTTTTATTTAGCCATGTTTTATATTAGGATCATTTGACAAAAGACTGATGCAGACATTTCCCGCATGACAAGAGCTACGGAGTTCTGGGATGCTGCTGTGAATTTTATGTATTCTGTATGAAGGAAGGAATTTACCAGGCAAGATTTTATTCATAGTTCCTGTTCTGTGTAATCTCAAAGGACATTTTTCTTTTCTCTTATGCAAGTCATCATAACACAACAATAAACAGTGGAAATGTGTTTCTGAACACATTTTCAAGGGTCCTGCAACATACTTCTGGAAATCTTTAATGGTTAAAGGTGAAGTGTGTTATTTTGGTGTCAAATAATAAGGATTGTGTCCAAAACAGTTCTACTGTTGTTTCATCCTTTAAGGACATTGTTCATTTATTGTACTTTTAAGCCGATGTTTGTTATGTGAGACCACTTATACTCGCAGAAACATTTTTAATAGATAACTGATAGTTTTAAATTGGAATTGGAGTATGTATTTTAACACTTTCTTTTTTATTAATTTATTCTTCACACTTCACTTTTAACACTCATGCTTTTTGTTTGTCAGTCTATCAACAGGGTCATACAGTCCTGGAAATATTAGAGAATTTTAGTAGTTTCAGGCTTGAAACGGATGTGGAAATTAAAAATCTTAAAAAGTCCTGAAAGTTTCTTTTACTAAAAGTTCAATAGTTTGGGGTCAGTAAGGTTTTTTTAATTGTTTTTAAAGAAATCTCTTATGCTCACCAAGTGAAATCAGCAATATTGTGAAATACTACAATTTAAAACAACTGTTTTCTATTTTAATATATTTTAAAATAGAATTTATTCCTGTGATGGGAAAGCTGAATTTTCATCAGCCATTACTCCAGTCTTCAGTGTCACAGGATCCTTCAGAATTAATTCTAATATGCTGCTTTTGTTCTCAAGTAACATTTCTTATTATTATCAACAGTATTACTGCTTAATATATTTTTGGAAACCTTGATAGTTTTTTCTCAGAATTCTTTGATGAATGGAAAATTTAAAAGAACCCCATTTATTTCAAATAGCCTACATTTTTGGAACAACCTAAAGGGTTTTTTCCCCTCTATCTCTCACTTTTGCTGAATAAAATGATTTTCTTTCCAACAAGCAAACAACAAAAACAAACTTTACTGACCGCAAACTTTAGAATCTCCTAAAAAAGTAATAAAAGAAATGTATACAATTGAGAAAATGAATGAAAAGGGTCATAAAGTGTGGGAGACCTGTATCAAGTCTGTGGAGATAATATTTCAGTAATGGCAAGAATATGCACAAGCAATGTCTCAGCTCAGGTTTCATCCAGTAGGTGGCAGCAGTGACTAACTTTTCCATCATCATCTGGCTAGTCACTCAAAGACAGCCACAAACCAGTCATTACCAGCTGCCTGACTGATCATAGTGTCTTTTAAAGCCTTCTTGATTTTCTCGTGTGTTTACAAGCCGAAACCTAGGAATGTTGGGCATCTGTGTTTGATTTTGGTGGGACCAGGTAATTTTGGGCCAGAGGGTGAAAACACAGGGTGTGTTGTCAAAGAAGCAAACCGAGATGGAAAGATCCTGTTGTGACTCATAAATGACCAGCTTCCTCTGAATGGCAGATTTTCCTTTAGTTATTTTTATATTTCATCCAAAGTCCAGACAAGCTTGTGGAAAATGTGCTGTTGAGAACTTACTGTATGCATGTTTCCTGGAGCCTGATCAGTTTGGTTTTATTTATCAAAATAGAGACTGTAATGCATCCACACTGCCTTTAAAAAGTTTGGAATAATTACGATTGATTGTCTTATGCTCACCAAGACTTCATTTGTTTGACTAAAAATCCAGTAAAACCTGTAACACTGAAATATTACGACAATTTGAAAGATTATACTATATTTTAAAAAAAATAGAATTTTCAGCAGCCATGATCCTTCTGAAGTCATTCTAATATTCTGATTTGGTTCTCAATTTGTGCTAGATATTAATAATGGTTCTTTTATCAATTGATTTTGCAATTTGATTTTTTTTTCAGGATTCTTTGATTAAAAAGTTCAAAGAACAGTATTTGAAATAGAAATCTTTTGTGACATTGTAAATGTCTTTACTGTCTGCACTTTGATCAACTTAATTCTGTACTATAAAAATGTAATAATTTCTTTAAAAAAAATTGTATTCACAAATTATTCCAAACTTTTGACCAATAGTGTACCTCTGAGTAAAAGCATCAAATCCAGTTTTGAATGGGATGAAGAATATTTTTGTCATGAATTGCTTCATAACAAAATAAATAGTAAGCCTAAAAAGTGTTTAGCCACGGATGTCACACTTTAAGTGTGAATATGATTCTAGAGACCTTCTCAGAACTAACTTCACTTTTCTCAGCAGTTTTAGCAATGACTAATCTCAGTCTTTTTTTAGCGGTTGTATGTAATCAGTTCCCATCAAGATCTGTTTTATAAGTGTGACTCAAGTGTCCAAACACATTTCGAGGCCACTGTTAACATTCATTATCTCCATGCTCTCTGTGTTTATACGCACACCTAGTAAGTGAACTACATTGTCGCTTTAAATCGCCTCGGGTGCATTTCTCTGCTCCTACCTACCATTAACCAACAGGTCTCGGAGCCGGAATGAAATGAGGGTGTGTGTGAGTGAGAGATGTTTTGCCCTGGGAGTGGCTGCTGGATATTCCAGGCAGGGTTGCGAGTGCCGCTCGGCTCAGTGAAGAAAACGCACACGCTTGTATACACACTCCTCCAGAGCTGACGTGGGCTGTGGCCTTGCACAGCTGCTGCCCATCTGCCACTGAGAAGCAGCCACAGGAGCTAGACGAGAGGAAAGAGGGAGTAGACAGAGAAGGGAAGAGGAAAAGTGGCTAAGTATGGACGCGCTGCAAGATTGGGCCCTGGCGTACCCGGCTCTGGCCCGGCTGCTCTGGGTGTTTGTGCTGGTGTTGGCCACCGTCCTGGTTTGGAGCTTGTTCTTCTGTTGCTGGGGAAGCCAAAGCTCCACCTCCCCTCTGGAGAGATACCTCTCAGGTAATACAGCTGCTTTTATTCTCACTCAACTGACCTGGAATCAGTTCCTGCTGAGATGTTATACAGCTCTTTCCGGATCAGTAGTAGATACAGAGAGTTTGAAGAAGAAGAAAAAAATTTTTGCAGTGGAAACAAAATGCTGGTTTTCCATGACTGGCTGCTTTTAGTGGGCACAGCATGGAAAAGTGGTTGAGTTGTGTGTTCACTGTCATGCACTCTTATTTGACGTCATCTGAAGGGGCGTTTTGAGTCCTCAAATCACAGTTTACTATTTGTCAAGCAGTATCCCTAAATTAAATGTTCCTTGGGATGTTACGCAATGGCATCCGTTGCAGATTTTGCAAACCAAGATCTGAAATGCTTTAAAAAGACCCACTTGAGAAAGTTATTTCGAGACCACAAAGCGATGGTTGTTAAATTGGACATACTAATTGTAGCTTTCAGTGAAATCTGTCAGTTGTGTATTCTTTGAATAAAAACACATTCCCGTAGATTTCCATAAACGTACCAGCCATGTGTCTTCAAAGGAAACTTTGAGGGTCTGACATGCATTTGTGCTTGAAAGAGTGAAGAATCAGTTGACGTAACTAGTTTCTTCTAAGATCTGGGGTCAAGGTTCAAAGCGGGCTCTAACGTGCTGTTTCAATGACTACTGTGACAGGGATTTTGACAGTGTTTTTATATTTACATCTTTTTACCTCCAAAAAATCAAATACACAAACCTCATTATGAAATGTTTCAGTCAATATCGAGATGCACAGTTGAGAAGCATTTGTCATTATTTATATTCAGTATTTCAGGTGGGCAGACCTCATAGTTTAATATCCTCCACATGAGCTCTTTTTGCTAATTTAATTCTGTTGTTTCTGTTTCAGCCATGGAGAAACAGTCAAAGACAAAGCACCAGAGCCAGGTACGTCATCGCTCTGTTATCACGTTAATGATGCTGATATGATATGTTTAAGTGCATTAGTATTCAAGACTCTCATATAACAAAATTTTTGTCCATTTCCCAGACAAAATTGCATATATGTGACCCTGGACCACAAAACCAGTCATAAGGGTCACTTTTTAAAATTTTAAATTACATTTTTTTTAAGCTGAATAGATGAGCTTTCCATTGGTTTGTTAGAATAGGACAATATTTGGTTGAGATAGTACATCTATCTGAAAATCTGGAAAATGAGGGTCCAAAAAAATCTAAATATTGAGAAAATTACCTTTAAAGTTGTCCAAATGAAGTTCTTAGCAATGCATATTACTAATCAAAAATTAAGTTTTGATATATTTATGGTAGGAAATTTACAAAATATCTTCATGGAACATGATCTTTGCTTAATATCCTAATGATATTTGTGCAGTGTGCAGATACAGTTGAACATAAATTCTCGGTTATGTTCAGAATGGATTACTAGCTGCTTCATACTGCATAGTATGCACTGTATAGTACAGTTTTTACCATGTTTGCAATTGGTATCTGAAGAAGTATGTAATGATAAAGGTTTAAAACTCTAGCAAGTTGCAAAGGTTTCCTCAAAAATATTAAGCAACACAACACTGATAATAACAAGCAATGTTTCTTGAGCACCAATTGAGCATAATAGATGATTTTAAGACTGTAGCAATGATTGATAAAAAAAATCAGCTTTGCCATAAAAGGAATAAACTACATTTTAAGTTATTTTAAAATGTAATAATATTTTGAACAGTATCATACATACTGCAAAAACAGTAATATCAGCATGCTAGTATGCCATTCTGATTATGCCTATGCCTTCCGAATATGTACTTTTTACCCAGCAGCCTCTAGAGGCCAGTATTGTAAAACAAGCTATTTGTTAACAATTTAAACAGGTTTTTCAGCAACTTTTCAGTGATCCAAAACCTTTATATATATATATATATATATATAAGTAGAAAATTTCCTTGCTGTAATTGATTGTGGTACTACTTTGCTATAATTAAATATGCAAATGATTGTATAAGCAGGTAAAAACATCTTAGAACCTCTCAGTTTTCTCAGTGTATATGGAGGCACACAGTAAAACAGTACATGCACTGTTCCTTATAATTTATAAATGATGATCAGATAATAATTGCTTTATAAGACAAAGATAATTAAGTCTATGGGTGAGTTGTCAGTGCAGGCTTGTGTTCATGCTGGTTTGATCGACTGCCGGACAGAGATGGCCTGTGATAGCTCTGTCTGCATGAATGGAGACACTTTGTCTCTGCACACTGTTATAGGACAACAAAAGGCTGTTTCCTCCCCTGTCCTCCAAGTGGACAGAGAGAAAAACAGATCCAAATGACATTATCTCACAGCCCGAGAGAAGAGGCAGATAAAGTTTATATATTAGATTTATTTGTGCAATTTACTGAGCAGATGGTCAAAATGATGATGGCCATAATCATTTATTCTGGGTACTGCAATAACCCGGATTAGAGTTTAAAAAAGCATTATTTTCCAATACAATTTCTTGCATTTTCTTGGTTGATTCTGAAATGCAATACCTTGCAGTTGCACCAAAAAGAATTTGGACACTTGAAATTGTATGAATTTTATTAAAATAGATAGCAGCAAGTGGATTATATGTTAATTACATCCACTATGTAACTTTACTACTCGTCAGTTAAAAGTAATAGCAAAATATGGCTTCGAAAAGTGAAGTTAGTTCTAAGAAAACTAGCCTCATTTGTATGATGCATGTATTTATGCTACTTGGTTTGATCTTTTGTATCTAATACAATGATGTTCAGTTATAAATTAAGCTTCCAAGTACTTTTTGTGGCTGTACATGATGTGTCTTGTGAGGGCGGAAAAACATTTGTCTCCAAATGTTCTTGCATTTGTCTCCATGATGTCAAGGCAAACAAATTTCCATTCTCCTCCGTGTTTAAACAGTAGTGTTTATTTAAAGGAATGGTTCACTCAAAAATGAAAATTTGTTGGAAATTTACTCACTCACGGGCCATCCAAGATGTAGAGGAGTTTGTTTCTTTATCACTTCTCAAGATGTTATTGAAGGACTGGAGTCGTGTGGATTATTGTGATGTTTTATCAGCCATTTGAACTCTCATTCTGACGGCACCCATTCACTGCAGAGGATCCATTGGTGAGCAAGTGATTTCTGTTCAGACATTGTTCATTTTTGAGTGAAATATTCCTTTAATGCTCTACTCAAGTTGGTCTTTGTAGTTTTTCTTAATGAGGATGGATGTCAGATCACTGCTGGATTGAAGTATTAGGTAAAAGACTACAGTCTCATTTGGTAATGACATAAAAGCTAGCAAGAATAATGTTCTTGTACCTGCTTTCTATTTAAAAACGTATTTGTCTGATAGAAATGGCCTCCTAATTGTGCCCCTGACAGATTCAATCACTCTCACAGGCTGTCACATAAGGACTCCTTTGTGTGATCAGGCAGTGGGCGTCAGAAATAGCCGAACAGTCTCTAAACCCACTGATAACCCTTTTGTGGCCTTTTCCGAATTGTCTTGGCTAAAATCACTCTAACCTGCAAACATTTGAAAGGTGGTTCCTGTTGTAGCTTTTATTACAGCGTTCAAATGAATACGCTGATTTCTCTGTTTTTTCAGCGGAAGAAGAAGCCGAAGGACAAGAGTGTCTCAGCGGCTCTGCTAAATGAGGGGATCGTCGGGGTGATCAAACTGGCAACCCCTCTGTCTCAAGAGAAACAGAAGAAAAAAGAAAAGGAAAAACACGGGAAGAAGACAGAGGAAGAGGAAGAAAAGAAGGAGGGAAAGGATGAAAAGAAAGAGGAAGAGAAAGAAGAGAAGCCCTCTACAACAGTGAGGAAGAGAAACAAACGGCACCTGAAAGTCACCATCGCACCTGGTACTGTGGCTCCAGCATCTGCTGAGCAGGTGAGAATGGCAATGGCAAATCTGAATGTCTGCTCTTGTCATATAGAAATAAGATTTAATAGGGTTCAAAATTCATAAATTTTTATTATTTGTTTTGACTTTTATTTAGGTGTCTGTTCAAAACACACCTTAATTATTTTATCGTAAGTGCTTTTTGTGTTTTATGGTAATAGAGATTAAGAGATATATAAATAGTAAATTTAATATTGTTTTTTAATTACTAAAGCAGCATAAAGTTTTGTTTTATGTCCTTGAAACCCTGTTGCTTAAAGAGTGCAGTTTTCTTCACATTTAATGACACATCTTTTATTTTATTTTATTTCCAGTAGTCTTTCATTTAATATGTTGCTATGAACCATGATTTGTTTTTGCTATTCCTAACTGGTGGCAGTTGGTATTAGGAGGAGGAACATTTTCATTCTTTAGAGCATTTAATTGGACAAAAATGTGAATATGGCTCTGTATCCTATGTGAGTCATCATTATTTTTGGCCCATTAAAAAGATGGCTATAACAGTAACTATATTAGCATCCACACTAACGCACGGTAAGATTCTGTTTATTATAAGCATGCTGCAGTTATGTGGTCTTCCGCTTTAAATGCTCGAGCTCTTTAAAGCAGGATTGATTATGATTGGCTGTGAATGTTTTCATCGTTCATCAACCTGAAGAAAAAAAAAAAGATTATTAATTATTAGAATGATTCTTAAAACTTTATATGTAATTATAACTATAACAACCCTTAAGACTGTACATCTGCTGAAAGTTTAGAGTAAACATATAGGAGGGCTTCAGTGCTAATAGACTTGGACTAAAAGACACAAGAAAGTGTACTGAAGTAAGTTTTAGAAGCATCTCCTAAATGAAGAAATGTGCATGTAAATTTTAGCAGTTCATCTGGACCACCCAACAGCTTCAAACATCATAAAATACCAGCTGTACCCATAATGAAGTGCACTAGAGGGTTAATTTCAGTAGGCATTGTGCACAATAGGCTGAAGCTGGCACTGAGACTGGTGCTGTGTTAAATAGCAGCCCCTCCCTCAACCGGCCCATGCCAATGGCAACAACTATCCCTTTTTCTTACCAGCCATTGAGCGGTATAAAAGCTTCTGTTATGTAAGATGTTGTCAAGTCTGAGCCATGTTAACTTGTTAACTTTGCTTGCAAAATGCAATGACTGTGCTAGCAACTGTAACTTCAGTACCTTTAATGACATGGTATATACATGTATCTGAAGGAGTAATTCAGGATTTGAGACATTGCTTGATCAACAAATAATTGGTCTTTTAATAATGTGGCCTAACCCATAGATAGACCCAAAAGGAAATTTTTGGACTTTTTTTTTTCCCAAAGGCTTGAACAGCTAATAAATATACATTTTACTTTTACTGTATTTTGGACTTATATGTCCATATTAATACATCTATACAAGCATATTTCTAAAGCAACAAATGTGTAATTAAAATACATCTTAAAAAATCTTTAATATCGATAACGAAACTAGAACAGCTGTCATTATTGATTACTTTTTAGTCAGTAACACACAAACTACAAACTGGACTAGCATTGAAAAATACTTCCAAAGCAATTATGAATATGTTAATATTAATTTAATCATTTACTAATACTTGATTATAAAATATAAAAAGTTATATAAATAATATAAAAAGTTGTATCTGTTAATATTTACGAACCTGAGCTAACTTGAACTAAATAATGTACTTTTATCTAATGCTAAAAAAATTATAAATACTGTAATAAATGTATTGCTCATTGTAAGTTAATGTTAGTTAACTACCCCCCCCCCACACACTATTCTATAATATACAAAATATATAATAAATATAATAAAAAAAGAATACAAAATAATCAATGACAGCTTTCACTGTGATCATCAGTTTTTTAAAATACTTTTTTAATAGTATATTCTAATTAATATTCATAATTTATATTTTGTTTTTATTGTTACTTATAAAAATGACATGCTAAGCTTTACATTTATGCACTTGACTTAACTTACATTAAATATAGGCCACATTTTGTATGTGTTCGTGGGAAATCGAACCCATGACCTTGGCGTTAATGGGATGCTTCGCCATAGGAACTTCATGCTTAATGTTTCTTTTGGAACTCATTTTGTGTGCATGTAAGTCGATATAAACTTCATTTTTTAACCTATTGCCTAATAAAGCAATATCTAGGTAGCTACTTTTTTACACTGATTTTTGATTCAAATGTTTCAGTCACTAGTGAGGATGTAGGCTAGTTGGGGTGCATTACTTTGGGTCACAACTGTATAGTTTATCAAACAGAGAAGCATTTGTTCATGGGAAGGCAATAAACTCTCCCCCACATAATAGATCAAATCTATTGTTGCATTGTGCAAAACACCCAGTGACATTCCACCACTGTGTGGAACTGAAACATTACAGGGGCAACACAGAGTTGGATCAGATCAGATCACCTTTCCCCTGTGCAGCAGTGATCATCCCACAGCATTTTGCACCGTCATCTCCACGGGCAAACAGCACCAGAGCATCCAGCGGTATAATCACTTGACTTTCATAACTAGGGCGCGTTCGTGCTGGATTCCTCCCCGGTAAGTTCCACTGCAGGTACATTTCTCCATAAGGCTGCATCACTGAAATATGCGTTATTCGCTGGCGGGACGCTGTAAGTTTGGCATCGTTTCACCGGAGCGTTATATGCGGGGTGGCGACACTGACATTCATTGGCGTGTTGACAGATCAGAAGGGAGGGTGGTGAACAGCTGGATGCTGTGTATGGGCCGTGAACAGAGTCGCGGTACCGATTTGAAGCAGTTGTTTTAAGGATGCTTGGTGTGTTTGCCGCATCGCTGAATCTGCTGAGCAATGATGACGAGAATACTTCTGGGCGCGATTATATGCGACGCTCGAGAAATGGTTGAATTTGCAGCGCTCGAGAAACATAAACAACAGCAGCAGTTTTCTGTCAGTCTGCCGAGGTCGTTTGTAGTCGTTAGTAGTGCATTTGTTCAGCTATTGACTAACACTTACAGTGTCCGTGTTACCATGGTAAATTTCAGTGTTCTTTGCTATTATGTAATATCATGCAAATAGGATATTCATTCAGTACTACGGTAAACACAAACATGGACACACCCACTCATTTGCGCATAATAGTAATTATAACTATGAAATAACACAAATGGAAAATATTTTAAAATATATATATTTTATTTATAGCTACACTACCGTTCAAAGTTCGGTGTCGGTAAATTTTTTTTTAAAGTTTTTGAAAGAAGTCTCTTATGCTCACCAAGGATGCATTTATTTGATCAAAAATGCAGTAAAACTTTGATATTGTGAAATAATATTAGGCTACAAGAACTGTTGCTATGAAATGTGCTTTATTCTTATGTAATAATATGCTGATATTTGGTGCTCAAAAACATTTCCTATTATTATTATTATCATCAGCGTCCTGCTGCAATTTGTAGAAACCATACATATTTTTCAGAATTCTTTGGTGAATAGAAAGTTCAAAAGAGCAGCACTTTTGTAACATTACGAATGTCTGCTGTCACTTTTGATCAATTTAACATGTACTTGCTGAGTGAATTTTAATTTCTTTATAAAGAATTACTGATCCAAAATTTTTGAATGGTATATAACTAAATTTATGGAGACTTTATATTTTAGGCATTTAAGCAAAGGATTTTATTATCATAAATTATCATATTATCATAAATTCATTCAGTGTGTCCACAGTGTGTGACTGGTAGAGTATATTAAAGTTCCATGAATTTTTGTTAAGGTAATATGCAAATGAAGAGTGTGATGAAAAGTTATAAATATTTTGCAACAGAGAAAAAATGTAGGCTAGGTCCTGTCTTTTCACATTCATTACAGGGCAGCAGAGGTCACAGAAGTTGTGCTGGCTGACTTTGTAACCTCTCTAAATCACAGCCCTGCATTTACTCCTGTCTGAAGTCTCTTTGAATCCACTAACAATAATGGCATTCATTTTCTTCCTTTGGGGCCACTGAAACATGCTCTTTTCAACACCTTCATGTTGCCTTAGTAACTTTTGAGTAATCAGTTACCTTCAAATCAGTCTCCGACAAGGTTTTCCGCCCTCTTTAGGAAAGGCAGCATACTATCGAGAAAACATTAAGGATTTGCTAATCTGATTATACACTGAAGACAAGCTACTTCCACAGGTTTAAATGCTGTTCCACACTTTAAATAGCAATATGTATTTATTTTGATTGCACTAAAGTAGTGCAGTCTCTTAATATTTTATTCATCAATATTAAGGCATTTTGTGATATTCTTGTTCATTGTTTAATTACAGTAATCATATCTCTGGTTCTTAGACGTGAGGGATTTTGATATGTAGGCTTATATTTTCAAATCCTTCCTCAACTCGTTCTCAAAAATAACATTAACTAAAGCTGATAATATCTACAGTTGTGAAAGTTTTGTACTGTCTGCTAGTGACTCTAAACAGCCCCAGCAGCTCTTCAAAGTGAAGTGGTTCTCCAAAGTGACCTGAAAACTCCACATCCTCCTGAGGAGCATCAGTAATTCGTTGCTGCATTGTGTGTTCATTTTGTATCATTCTAACACTCATGTTTTAATGTCTCCATTCCCAGGTCATGTCAGGTGGTCGCCGGCGGGTACTTGAGCGGTCTGCATCAGAGGAGAGTGCAAGTGACCTGAGCTCTTCACCTTTTCCTGGAGACACCCTACCATGGAACCTCCCCAAACACCAACGCGTCAAACGCTCCAAATCTGCCTCCGGAGATGTCCTGGACCCTGCAGAGAGAGCAGTCATTCGCATTGCAGGTCAGAGGAATCATAAAGAGATATTGCAGTACTTACACAATTAAAATGAAGGATCTTTATTGGCATTTGTGGAAACTTTCATTCCATAAAAGGTTCTTTATTGTGGAAAAAGCTTCTTTAGATTTTTAAAATGTTCTTCACACTAAAAAACGGTTAATACATATTTTGGAAACAGCATTTCGTTATATGTGACTCTGGACCACAAAACCAGTCTTAAGTCGCTGGGGTATATTTGTAGCAATAGCCAAAAATACACTGTATGTGTCAAAATTATCGATTTTTCTTTTATGCCAAAAATCATTAGGATATTAAATAAAGATCATTTTCCATGAAGATATTTGAAAGATCATTTTCTATAATATGTGACCCTGGACCACAAAATCAGTCATAAGTGTCAATTTTCCAAAATTGAGATTTATACATCAACTGAAAGCTAAATAAGCTTTCCATTGATGTATGGTTTGTTAGGATAGGACAATATTTGGCTGAGATACAACTATTTGAGTATCTGGAATCTGAGGGTGCAAAAAAATCAAAATACTGAGAAAATCGCCTTTAAAGTTGTTCAAATGAAGTTCTTAGCAATGCATATTACTAATCAAAAATTAAGTTTTAATATATTTATGGTAGGAAATTTACAAAATATCTTCATGGAAAATGATCTTTACTTAGTATCCTAATGTTTTTTGGCATAAAAGAAAAATCGATAATTTTGACCCATACAATGTATTTTTGGCTATTGCTACAAATATACCCCAGCGACTTAAGACTGGTTTTGTGGTCCGGGGTCACATATAATGAAATGCTGTTTCCAAAATATTTATTTACGGTACACTATCATTAGCGTAACTTCAGTGATATTTTGTGGACAAAAAAGTCCATTGTCTATTGTCAATATGGCAGCAACATATGAAGCTCAGCTCACACAAAAGTCAAACCAAGGAGCTTTCTGTTGGTAAACTCCACATGGGGAAATCTTTCGTCCTCCAGCGAAATTCCCAATTGTGTGGATTCTTATCGAAATGACTGGATTTTGCCCTTAAAAATTTGCCAAACAACAGTAAATGTGACCGCACCTTTAGTCAGAAAACATGCCAAGTTTTTGAATGGCAGTCAATAGAGAAAGATGCTCTTTAGCATTAAGATCTTCAAGCACACACAAATTGCAAAGTCATTTAAATATTGTCACATGACA
The DNA here is from genome assembly GCA_021397915.2 of Tor tambroides. Classification (NCBI taxonomy): domain Eukaryota; kingdom Metazoa; phylum Chordata; class Actinopteri; order Cypriniformes; family Cyprinidae; genus Tor; species Tor tambroides. The sequence continues at coordinate 3,839 of JAFVLL020023408.1, read as the reverse complement.
CATTATCCTATGTCTACCAGTCACTTTTAGTCACAAAAATATTTACAGATGGATAAATAGTAGTAGAGGCTTTGCTTACTGTATTTGCTTGTGGGATTAAATGTGTTAGCATAGACAAATATAGTGTTTTATGTCGTACACACAGACTTGCAGTCCACTTTGCACAAGGAATATTACTTGCTTGGCAGGTATCTGATCTGCCGTTGAAGTTCCGTTTAAAACAGACTTGCGTTTGGTTTCTTATGTTTGCTTAATATAGCTTTTTCTGTTAGTATGGCATTAGATAGAAAGTGTCTGTTTTAGGATACTGTTGTCTTTTGGTTTAGGAGGGGGAAAAAAACATTCACTGGCTTTCTGGATGTCCTGTACTTGCAGGTTTTAAACATTTATTGCAGAAATGCACATTCAGAAACATGTTACAGGCTGCTTTTTTTGTTATTTAATTAAAAAGATGCTTGTGTGGATATTTATATCTAGTAACCTGCAGTAAGTCTGTTCCTTGTGTGACCCTGCCATGCTGCAATAGGACTGACACAGCAGTTATTGTGTGTGTGTGTGTGTGTGTGTGTGTGTGAGTGCATAACAGACCACACACTCACGCAATATTAGGCAAGGGTGTGGTCTCTGGACTGCAGTGTTCTTATCTCATACAGTTCTGCATTATGCACACATAGGGATGATTCTGCCACCGTTAAGAAGATTGTTATGTTTCTCTGTGCCATAAATCTTTTATATTAGGGTAGAGTTTCCTCTGGTACACTGACATCCTTATCTCACAGTGGAAAGCAGGATGCTGGTGTATAGTCTGGATGAACCACCCATTGTTTCATATGTAGTCTTTTGAGACAGTTTCAGGAAACTTTAAAGCATGTAACGTTTATACATTTGGCACACATTTATCCAATGTGACTTTCAGGGTCATTGTTGTTAGTGCCTTGTGGTGTGTCAAAGGTTTATTTTTATTTTTGCAGAGATGTTTCTAGTAATAAACACATTTGTCCACAAACTGGATTACCACAGGATGTTTTGATAATTCAGGATTGAACTGCACTTGGCTGCCATCCTGTGGCAGTAAATTGGCACTATGAAAATTAGTTAGTCAGCATCTCTGCTTGATTGCTTTGCACTGCTAAATGCTTCATTATAATTCATTGTAGTGCTTCTCAATTATGACAAAAATATGTCCATTGATATTGTAATCGTGATTATTAGTATTTATGATTACAATTCTGTAATTGATTCAAAATTATTTTTAACCGACTGAGTATACTTAAATTAAAAATATTACATTTATCATGCTGAAAGTCAAATGCATTTGAACTTTGCATCTGAGTCAGTCTACACAACTCAAATTTGTTTGGCTCTTTACTCCATTAAATCTTCAACGTCAGATCTGAATTTCTGGCCTGCTGTCCCATTGCAGGGGCCAGGTTTCATACACAGTGCCTCTGGCGAGACCGAGCACTGCAGAAAGCTCTAAAATGTCTGGAATTTTACTTGTGTAGACATCAGAGAAAGGTGAGAGGGGTGACTTTTATGGGTTTCATGGAGCGGCAAGCACTGAGCTAAACTGATAAGGTGACAGTTAGTTATAGTTACCACCAGACATAGGATATTTTCATCTCAAGACCCTGCTTTAAAAGAATGTTACGTTTATTATATAAACATTTTTTTCATACATTATCTATACAACTTTTTAGTGTATACTTTTAAAAGTATAAAGTCATACTTTAAAAATGCATTCAGACCTGTTTTCTCTCTTGTTTTAGTAATTCTTATGAGGTGTTGAGGGAAGGAATTCAGCATCTGAACTAACGCATCCAATCTTTCCTCCATGCCATCACTGCACAGCACAAACTGATTATCAGTTACTCCTCACAGGAACTACTAAGATCTGCAGGTGGATTGCAGTTGGCATTTATGTCATTAAGAATTTAATCAACATGTACAGATATATTACAGTGTGACAGCCTGCTGTCCATCTGTTATCTTGCAGTTTTTTGTTTAGTTTAGTCCTGAAAATTTTCACATTGTTGGCTCCAGAAAGTTCTTGGGAAAATCTGTAACCTTTAGAGACCACACCAGGATGAATCAATTATTCATGATTAACTATAAATAGCGTAAAGTTGATTCCAGATGCCTCTGGACCTCAAAAAATCCAGTGAATTATTTACCGATAGTTTAGATATTCAAGCATCTGTATGACATTCCATTCTTTCCATTATCTTTATATTTCACATAGTGACAATGTGCCATAGCTCAGAAGCAGATCTGAGGTAAATCAATGGACACTATCAGTTTAAATTTCGATCAATATACTGATTTTGGTTAACAAGCTATAGTCAGGTTAAATGCATTGATACAAATGTAATGAAGATGATGGTGGCAGATCATTGGTTCCAATGCAATTTCAAATATTTTCAAGATTTTATAGGCCTAAATCCCCCAAATGTTAGTCCTACTACCACCACATGGTGTCAGTAGTTCAAACAAAAATACCTGATAAATGTGTTTCAGATTGAACACTTATGCTCAAACAGGATTTCCAGCAAACATTGTTTTTCCCTAAAAGTGCAGTAGATTAGAGTGAGTTTGAGTGATACTTATCACGTAGACCAAGATTAATAGCTCCTTAGGCCAAAAAGACATCTGTCCTGCTGCTGTAATGTAGAAACTTGAGACATTAGTGTCATGCCATTATTGATTAACTGATTATGAAGTGGAGATGAAAAGCTGTCTGTCAGTGTAGATGTGTAGAAATTCTGCTATACATTGGATCTTATGATGTAAATAGACACGTGTTGGTTCTTTTAACTCACTCCACTGAGCAACAATCCAAACTACCTTAGCAACACGCTAAAAACAATTCAACACTTTCAACCACATAGCAGCATCCTGCAAAAGCCACAACACGCTAGCATTATCGCAGTGAGGTATTTTCTTCAGCACATGTAAAAATCTAGTTTTGATGAGCTAGCTGTTAAAATACGATTTGAGTATAATCCATTTTACATATTTGAGGGCATATCCAGTTCCCAGATTAATCGTGCACTTTCTGTTTTTGTTCAGAGCACATATATCAGGCATGATTAAAATTATTTCACAAGATTTTATTACATGGCATTTCCAAAACAGCAAGGTAGATTTGATCAGGATTTATGTATTTTTCCAGAAATATACTCCCTTCTCTTATATAAGCGTGTGCATAGTCAGCAGTATTTATTTTGACATTTTATGGCTTCTGTTGCCAAAATATTTGCAGTAGTTTGAGAAAGAGTTTCTCAGTGACATTAAAAATGTCAAATACTGACAAGCATTATCCAGGGTTTTGGAAAAGAGCTGACGGGTTGATGGACCGTGGTGGCCAGCTTGGGAATGCTCGTAATGAGGGCACATCTGGTGTAGGGGATTTCTTATGGTAAGGGGTGAGGTTTGCCCCCTTGAGACCGCTGGGGTTTATTATGATGGCTGTGAAGCATCAAACATAGCTGCTACCAGCTTGACTTAGTTTTTAAAAAGGGGCCAAGGAGCAGCAGAATTGCCTCTCGCACACACTTCATTCTTTAAAAGCTAATTGCTTTTTCAAGTGATAAAAGTTCACTTCCTCTAACCCCATCTTCATCTCAGGAAGCTTTTCCATTTCCTCCTGAGATAGGCTGCAGGACATACTTCAAACAAAAGAGCTTTTTTTCCCTCTCCCCTTCCCACTCGCTCTCTCTACTTATTTAATCACTGTCGCTCTCTCAACACACACACACACACACACACACACACACACACACACACACACACACACACACACACACGTAACTGGTTTGGTCTCCATTCTGTTAGTGGTT